>MU855367.1:26793-87487 GCA_033296695.1 Staphylotrichum tortipilum | reverse complement strand
CCCGTTCCTCCAGGCTTCCTCATGCGCGTCGCTTGTCGGCGCGGTCCCTCTTGTTCGCCGTCGCCGTCTTCGTGCTCACCGCGCCGCTGAGCTACTTTGTCAGAACGGGCACGCGAAGATGGGTCAAGTGGTTCTACTTCAGGGATTCTGAGGCCCTCAGGTTGGGCTCAGTCCGTCACAGAGAAGTTCCCCCTTTGGCCATCATCATCCTGGGCAGCTTTGGAAGAAAAAAGGGGTCGAACCCAAATGACGCCAAGGCTGAATCGTCTCAGCCCTTTTCGGCACTTCGGTACCCATCATCACGACACCCTAGGCACAGTTTCTCGAATGACCGAAACTTTATTTTTGTAACGCACTGAGCCCGATGGAGGCTTCGGCAACCCTCAGCAGCAACCCGCACGAGCCTGGATCGCCCTGCACGGCATCTGACGATGCAGCCCGTCAAGAACACCATCGGAGCCACAGCATCTCGGCCAACTGTTCGGGCCCGAAGAACTGTGTTCCTGACGGTGCCGCATCGCCAGATGCTGTGCAGGGCGACGCAGGCTCATGCAGGTTGCCATGCGGCGGGCTTGTCATCCGAGTTGCAGCTGAGGGCTGTCGAAGCCTCCTGTTGGATGACCAACAGCCAGAGTGTCACTGTAACAGGGCTTCAGTGGATCAAACAGGTGGGTAGTAGTGCCCTCTGGGCACTGCAAATTGGCTTGAATTGGCTGTAATTGATGGGGATGGGAGAGTGTGGGTGGGTGGTTGTGCTTGGTGGTGCACACACCACCAACCTCGTCAAACCCAACTGCTCGCGACCCCATCGCCTTCGGATGTCGACGGAAACGGCGCGCTGGCTTCGGGCGATGCAAGCCCCGCGGCCCCACGCTGACGGAAAAGACGGCTTTCTAGCGAACCCGTCAATATGGCATTGGAATCGGGGCCTTGCAAGAAGCGGCGGCTGGGAGAGGCAGCGGAACATGTCCTGCACCATGGCATCGACTCTAGGGTCACCGAAGAACCAGCCTCGCCGGGACGGCCGCAGTTGCCACCACCAAGTCCACAACCGGCTTGTGGCACGACAGCACGAATTGAGGATGCCAAGACCTTGAATGGCGTTGCACACGATACAGTTTCATCCAAGACAATGCCGATCGAGAACCCAGACCCCCCTTCTTATTTCTCATCATCTTCCGCATCCCTCGGCCCATTCTTCTCTCAAAACTTTTCATAATCCTCCCAGGTCTGCGCGGGAAACGCCAACGGCACCGTCAGCGGCGCAAACGGCACACCCCTCCTCTCAAACTCGCCCATCCTTGCCTTAGTCTCCGGCTTGGTCGTGTTGACGCTGTACACCGAGATGCGATGGCACGAGCTCGTCACACGCAGCCCCCAGTTCCACGCCGTGCGCACGTCCGGAGGAGCTTCAGGCGCTGAGCTGTATGAATGACATGTGTTGGAACGAGGGCAAAGAACCACCACAGCGGTTGTATAGTAGCACTGTTGGGCTCTGCAAGCAAGTACAAAACGGTGTGTGTGAGATGTTGGGAATGGCTCCAACGGCTGGTTGTTTCTGGCGCGGTCTCCCAGGAAACCCGGCCGCTGGGGCCTCCGATGATGCCAACCCGACGCTACCCGCCGCAATGCTGATCCTTTCCGGGGATGCTGTTCAGCGAAAGTTATCACCACATTTCATACTGATATCTTGACAAGCTCTACTACTTAATATCACACATTAAGCCGTGCTTGAGGGATTCTCAAGCACAGCCAGCAGCGCCCTCCTCCCCTCCTCGACCACGGCAGGGTCAGTCCTCCACCGGGTCCCCTCAGTTTCCTCCTCGTCGAGCTTCGGTCGCCTCATCTGCACAAGCAGCTCGGCCGGGGTCCGGCCCAGGTACGTGGCGCGCGGGTCGGCACCGCACGTCTCGACCAAGAACCGGATGAACGCGGTACGGCTGGGCGTATTCCTGAACCCGCGGCATGACTGACTCCAGACGCCGTAAAACGACTCGATGGTGGCGCTGCCGGCCAGCCAGACGCAGATGGCGTGGAGCGCCGTCGGACGGCGGTCTGGTCCATTTTCCAGTTCGGGGTTCGGATCGTCGAGATAGCCCCACAAAGACCAGGCTTCGCCCAGGTGGTTCATATCGGCGCCCGCGGCGAGCAGGAGCGTAACGGTAGCCTTGGCGATATTGCCGATTTGGTGCTTCTCAGATTGGTGATATTCATAGTCAGGATCCCGCCGGGCCATGGGGCAAGTCGCCACGCGGACTACATAGGCATAGAGGAATTCGCCCAGCTCGTCCTGAGTAAGGTTGCGGATCATCAAGGACTTAAGGCGGGTCCAGGCGCCAAGGACAGCCTCTCCATTTGTAGTGGGTTGTGAAGGCGAGGATAAAGACGAGGAGGATAAGATGGAATCGAACTCGGCGAGGGTTATAGCAACAACAGGGACTCCGCCCCTCTCACCGGGGTGCCCCACGAGCAACTCGAGCGCCGACGCGAAGGCTGGCGACGCTAGCATGCCTATACCCCATTTCTTCAGTAAATTAGTGAATGGGTCAATACGGGGCCTTCCCAACGTGTAACGCCCAGAGCGGAACAACTCCGAATAGGCATGATGGGGCTTCGTCGCGTCGAACGCCGGGTGTCTTGGTGGACCGTCGGGGCTCGAGCCACGGGCCAGCAGGAACCGGAGCGCATCAAGAGCGCGTAGGCTACCCTCGTCGTCATCCCAGCAGTCGACTGTATCGAGGAGGACGAGGAGGGGGTTGGTGAACGAGATGTATGGGTCATATTGGATACATGGTACTCCGGTGTTGATGTCTGCGCCGCGGTCGAGTAGCATATCCGCCATCTGCCGTAGCGTGGCTTGCGTAGGCGCATCCAGCAGCGACGTGGCCAAGGCGTGGGCAATGGTGCAAAGGGGGCGGTGGAAACGCGGAGACGTGATGGGCCGCGGGGGGTAGCTTGGCGGTCCGTCAGGGCACGCGCCTCGGTCGAGGAAGAAACGGACGAGGTCGGGCGAGAACGTCTTGACGGCGGCGGATAAAGCCGGTGTAGGATACACTCGGGAGCCGCGGAGGAGGTCAGAGCTTGCTCCGGCGTCCAGCAGAGCGCTAGCGAAGCCGATGTATTCGTCGACGGCTTGTGATGAGAACGGGGAGTTGTACCCTTCCAGCAGCGCCAGGAGAGCCTCGTCGCACAGCTCCTGGCTGAGCTGGCGTGCAAGAAGCGGCACGTTGGGGCCGCTTGGAAAGAACAGACGCAGCAGGTCGGGCGCGTCACGGCCCTGCGTGGCCAGCCGTATTTAGGGCCCGGATCGATGCGACTGACGTGCCCGGCTCGTCCAGGCGCGCGCCGAGAGAGACCAACTGGGAGAATGTGTCGATCCGGCGGGCCTTGGCTGCCAGTTGGAGCGTGAGCGCCTTGATGACGACGGGCTCGCCCGGGTTCGGATTCGCTTCGGCGCCGCCGCCGCCGACGAGCGGAACGGACTTGGACCCGGGCGCAGCCAAGCCGACCGGCACAGCGCTGACAGACGCGCCGAGACGCACGGCGAGACGGATGGCGGAGGCAAAACCGCCGCGGTAGGCCTCCTTCATGCCTCGGTCGCGGAGCGCGGGGTGGGCGGGCAGCTGGTTGGCTGCGCCACTCTCGAGGTAGCTGGCCATGAGCGAGCAAGGGGAGGGAGTCCAAGTTGGGCTGAAAGTGTTGCCAGGGGTTGGGGGTGGTCTCGGCAGAAAGGGGGCGCAGTTGACTAAGAAACAACCAATAACTAGTTATGAATTGACCGAGCAGATGAACAGAGGAGACAACGACGGTCGCCGATTGACGACGGTACAGGTGGCAAAAGATGAGATGATGATGGTTGGGATGAAATGAGATGCAAGGTAATCTGTACCCGAAATGCATCGAGCAGCACAGCTCGGAGCCGTCCATCCAGTTGGCCACACCCCCGCCTGGCAGTCACGGGCAAAACCAGGCGTTCCACTTCCCCCAGGAGTCATCCAGGTCGGTGCCTGGGACACCCTGTCCCCACATATGTCAGTGTCCTTGGGCAGGAGGCCTCAGCTGAGTCCTGGGGGCCGCATGAATTTTTCCCAGGCGAATGGATGCAACATTGTATCTAACTCACTCTATGGTATGAGGCGTGATAAGTTGAGGAGTCAGGGGGGATGATCGTGGCGTGCGCCAAGAGCGCGGCTCGTGATCTCGTTGTCATCCCCGGCGGTCCTTGGCCTGGCCCCCAATACTCCGTCCGTGGCAGGTTACACCGCTAGGGGGCCGGGGGCGGGCAACCTGCATGGGTGCCGATGGTTCCGACCAGAGGCAAATCGGCCGGGAGAGAAAACCTTGTCGAAGAAAAGGCAAGATAACCTTGTGCTGGTGCCTAGTTATATCCTGCCAAATAATGTTACATTCCGCCGCCACGGGACGGGTGGGTTGGGAGAGCAAGCAGCCAACAGACACTCCCATGTAACTTCCCATAATAATGACTCGAAGTAAAGGTAATACAATTAATTCTCGAACATAGGTTCAGATACGCCTGCTGGCAGGCAGAATACATTATGGGTTGACGAACCAGAAGGGCAGTAAAGAAGGCGCTTACCTATATGCCGCAAGATCGTAACGAGACGTATAACTAGCTTTACGCTGGGGAGTCTCAAGAAAGGGTCTTAAGATCGGGACCTCCTCCGCCGTGCTCCCCTCTGGCTGGCCGTTACGGTCCGGCAGACGGCTGTATAGATGGCTCGGTATTGGCTAGCTCATGTTTGTTGCTGCTCTCAGATCGTCCCTGTGTCTTGGTGGCCGGGGATGGCTGTAAGCTGGTAGCAGGCATCCCTGTGCTCGGCACGCCACACGCGGACTGCGTACATGAACTAGATGATGGCGTCAGCTCCTGTGGCCTAGGGCACAAGCACAACAACATCGGACTCGAGTGCCTCGAGCTCCTCATGCTCCCACCCCTGAGCTGTGGCATTGGAATGGTTGGGCAGCCCGATTCGCTGATGGAATTGCGGGGGTGTTGCTTATCGGGCATGTCACCAAATGCGAGCTGTGGGAGAAGGGATCGAGGGTAGGGGGAGCATGGCGTGCTCGCCCTACCACCTGAACCAGACGGCCCGCTCTCCCAAGGTATTATGCGGAACAGTGACGGATGGAGCGTAGCATCAGAAACGAGGACCTACAAAACTCGGCAAGCAGTACAACGACCCTTCTTGGGCGACATACCACAACACGTTTAGCTCTACTTGGTGTTGTCAATGCATTGCCAGGTGAACCTCCATCCCCGCTAGCTTCCAAAGGTTCAGAGAGACGTAATCGCCCTTAACTAATCCACAAACGAGGGCTGAGAGGATGGGTTGCAGACACGGTGACACAGCTGTTGGAAGTCCAGCTCGGTCTGCCGGCTATTGCGCAGGCGCTGGAGGAAGCCCCGCAGCGTTAAACAGCCGGTGACGCAGACCTGATCGCGAAGGATGACCACATTTTTGAACTGAAGGAGCAGCTTGTGTGCTGCCAGATGGTTTGCCAGGCTCTCCGATCTCTGTCTGCTGCGGTCCCTAGGCTCTGACAAAGGAGGCTGGTCTGCATAATGAGGGGATATGATTTGAAGCAAAGAGGCTTACAAGAGTTCAGGGTGTCCCTGACCAGGTGGAGAAGAGGAAAAACACCAAAAAGAACATACAACACCAGGGATTCGCTGGTCGTCACCGACCCAACTACTGATCTGGCTCTCACAAGTTTGACGAGGGGAGAGCGGACGGGATCCCGTACTTTCTTGTGGATATGGTCGTATGTAGTAGGTGGAAGTTCAATTGTAACTTATATTGTCGATTCTCATGTCTGTTTGTCAGAGCGGCGTTGCTGTTCCCCTCCTGCCGCAGCCCCAGGTCCATGGTACTTCTCCGCCCCCTTTCCTATCAGTTTTATCCTACCTCTTTTACCTGATCTCTCTATACTAATTACTCTCCTCGGGAGTCTGCGCGCAGTTTACCAAATCCCCCGAAGTTACCCGTGCCAATCCTGCCTCGAACGACGCTTGCTTCAACGAACGACGACGATAGCCGTCCGTACCGAACCCCAACACCAAACTTAACCCTCTCCACGCAAGCCTAGAGGCTCGACTACATTGATGTATTGCATTGAAACGGAGGTGACTCCCGATCTCATTCTCCTGGGATCAAAGCAAAGAGCATGGTGGGATTATGGAGAACAAAACCTAGGCACCAGGGAGATGTAGTCTCAAATCTTTATCAACTGTCGTATAAACATTAGTTGGCTCCAACACCGGCCATACCAGTCTGCAACATACCATCAGCCAGCCGCCCTTTACCCCTTGACGTGCCCGGCCGTGGCAACCGCCAGGATCTCCTCCTCAAACCCCCTAACATGAACGAGGGCTATCCCCGCCGCTTCAAGGCTCTTTCCCCCCGTGTTCTCTGCCACGAACGTCTCGGGCTCCATGACACCGACATACACCGTCCGGATGGCCCCAGTCAGCCTAACCACCCGCTCAACACACGGGATATTGCCGCTCAACCGCTTCGAGCACGGCTCAACGGTCGTGTACAGAGCCAATGCAGACGGCAGCGCATCCTTGAGGTCCTCCTCAGCCACGCCGTGCTTTTCGGAGAGCTTCATGAAACAGCACTGCTCGGCGTGGGTGTTGCCCGGGAGCTCGAGGGTGAAGCCGGTCGCGAGGATTTCGTTGGCGGCGACATCCACGAGGACCGCGCCGACGCAGTAGTTGGTCGGCTTGGGCGGGGACTTGCGCGCCTGCTCAAGGGCGAGGCGCATGTAGGCGCGGTGGTCGCCTGGGGGGATGGCAGCGGCCATTGTGAGAAGGAAGATTGGGTGGTGTGGGTGAGGAGTGAAAAGTGAAGTTCAAGGTCCAGCTTCCTTTGGCGGGGGAGCTCCAAGCGGGAACAGTACAAAAAAACGGATCAATTAACACCGTGTTTCTTGGCGGCCCCACTGACGCGGTTCTCCAAGAACAAGACGCGACTTCCGAATCCACCGGTTTCTTTCTCCCACAACCCCAAAACACACTCACACTCACATCCACAATGTCAGACCACGAAGACCTGAGCGATGGCGAGCTGCCCACAATCGACCCGTACGAGGTCCTTGGGCTCGAGCGCACCGCGTCGCCCGACGAGATCAAATCCGCATACCGCAAGACCGCCCTCAAAACCCACCCGGACAAGGCGCCCGACGACAAGAAGGACGAGGCCAAGGAAAAGTTCCAGCAAGTCGCCTTTGCTTACGCGGTACTCTCCGACCCTGTGCGGCGCAAGCGCTACGATGAGACGGGCTCCACTTCGGAGGCAGTGGTCGACTCGGAGGGGTTCAGCTGGACCGACTTCTACAGCGAGCAGTACCGCGACGCCGTGTCGGAGGAGGCCATCAAGAAGTTCGCGGCCGAGTACAAGGGGTCGGACGAGGAGCGCGGCGATGTACTGGCCGCGTACGTCGAGGCCGAGGGCGACATGGACGGAGTCTACGAGAGCGTCATGCTGAGCGACGTGCTCGAGGACGACGCGCGGTTCCGCGCCATCATCGACGCCGCTGTCAATGCCAAGGAGGTGCCCCGGTTTGACGCGTACGTGAAGGAGACCAAGAGAACGCGCCAGGCGCGTGCCAAGGCGGCCAGGAAGGAGGCGCAGGAGGCGGACGAGCTGGCCAAGGAGCTCGGGGTCTACGACAAGCTGCGCGGCGGGGCCAAGAAGAAGAGCCAGAAAGACTCGGAGGCGGGCCTGGCGGCGCTGATCCAGCGAAACCAGGCGTCGCGGATGAGCGCGCTGGACAAGCTGGCCGAGAAGTACGGGGCCTTGCCCAAGGCGGGCAAGGGGAAGAAGAGGGGCGCCAAGGAGCTGGAGGAGCCGGACATCTCAGAGGAGCAGTTCCAGGCTATCCAGGCAGAGATGGACAAGAAGAAGAGGAAGCGGAAGTGAGCTCGGCAGGTCGTTGATCAGAAACACGGTTACAGGAATATGGCGTTTGATGGGTTTGGCGGAAATATGCAAGACATGGGAAATATGCAATACATGGGATCGGGGCGGGCATGGCGTATCGGGGCACAGCACTGGCGCTGGGGATTGGGTGATGGGTGTGGTGTTTTGGCGTGTGGTCTCTTGTGATAGATCGCATGGCCGTATGGAAATGATACCTGCCTCACTCACGCGCTCCGCATTCGGGCCGGCATTGTGCCGATCCCAAACGTTACATTGTGAGGCCAAGCCAGTTGAGTAAGGTGCCTCTCAAGAGTTGAGTCGAGGATTGCCCTCATTGGATGACGCCAACGATCGGGCCGGAGGACAGCGTCACCTGGCCAACGCGCACGGGCCATGTAGCCTTGGCATTAACGTCGACAAAATATTGCATACACAGGACCGCGACTTCCGCCGAGAACAACCCCTCACTGTCACCGCGACAGGCAGCGAACACGTGCAGCCGCTGTCGGATGGCCATGAACTCCGCCACGGCAATAGCACGACCCGTCACCAAAGGCTGCAGGCCAGGTCATCCGATTCGAAAGATGCCATGACCGACGCGACCGCGAAGCCCGAGCTGTACCCACAGTACTGTTTCCGCCTGTCGCCAACCATCAACCGCTGGTGCCACTTCCGCATCAGCGACATCCTCGCGCTGCGCAACCACCGTGGCTTTGAAGGTGGGTCATCCAGCCGGCTCCCTGCCCTCCATCACAGCCTGCTTGCTCACACTGCCCGCGGGCATCCCACAGGCCAAGATGTCTACTTCCACCGCAACCACCCAATAAAATGGGTGCGCATCTGCGGCATCGTTGTCGCCGTCAACGAGTGGGCGAGCAGACACATATACACGATTGACGACGGCAGCGGTGCCACCCTCGAATGCGTCGTCAGGCTCGCGCCCGGAGCAACCACAACCACTACCACATTCACCCTCGCCAATGCCCCCGCCCTCCCCCCCTCCCTCGACGCCCCCGTCGACGTCGGCCACCTCCTCGACATCAAAGGCAGCCTTGGCACCTTCCGCGGCAACTTCCAAGTCCGCGCGGAGAAGGTGGCGCATCTTGGCTCGTCGGAACCCGAGGTCGTGTTCTGGGAGAAGGCGGCGCAACTGAGGGGGGAGGTGCTCGCGCGCCCATGGGTGCTAGACCGTCGCGAGGTCCGGCGGTGCAGGAGGGAGGAGGAGCAAGGGGCCAAGCGGGGCCAGGGGGGGCAGCACCGCCGCCATCGTCATGAGCGGAGCGGGAGCGGGGAGGGGGAACGTGGCGGGAAGCGGAGGACAGGGTTGGAGAAGTTGGGGGTGAGGGAGACGGCGAGGGCGATGAAGACAGATTTGGCGGAGGCCGGTTTGGGGAGGACAGAGTCAAGGAAGACGGGGCTGGAGAGGACAGGGCCTGGGAAGACAACGTCACGGACGAGAGGACTGGGCACGACAGGACCGGAGAAGACAGAGTCGAGGACAACAGGGCTGGATGGGACAGGCTCCAACGAAACGGGTTTGGAGGGCACGGGGTCAAGGAAGCCAAGGTTGAAAACCACGGGTCTCGAGACGACGGGGTTGGCGCGGACAGAGCCGAAGAGGACGGGTTTGGAGGCGTCGGCGTCGAGGCAGCCAGGGTCACAGAAGACCGGGTTGGAGAAGGCAAAAGTGACTGGCCTGGAGAGCAATGCTTCCCCTGCGCAAGACAAGAGCAAGATCCGGAAGCCGTTGGCAGAACGCAAGGCCAGGGTGACAGGACTGGAAAAAAGGAAGGCTGCTGCGCCCGCCACGAGGCCGATTCCGATGCTGGGGAAGTACGACGCGTTAGGCTTGTGAATGGGAACATTTTACAAGTCTAGCACACAACATGCGAGGCCGATTCGCTCGATCAGTGGCTCACCAATAATCCACTGTTGGCGCTCGCCAAGACGGCATCCGAAAAGAGGCTGGGAGGCAAAAACGAGGCACGCTCAAAGTCAATCATGTAGGGACGAAGACGGCCTGTAGAGTCAGTCAAGAACATGAAGTTCTCATCGTTGATGTTGCAATTGCAAAAGATCAACTCCCTCTCGAGCCTGGTGGGGGGTGGGTTTTCTCGCCAGATAATGGCAACAACCTTGTTGGGGACCATCAGCGCGAATGTTGAAAAGGAGAGGAGAGAAAACCCGAAAAGCACGTACACGGTTCAAGTGTGCCTCTAGTTCGTCAATGCTGTGGTAGGCGTGCCCTGCCGGGCGGCTTCGAAAGATGGGGTGTTTCGTTCGCCTGGGGGTCGAGTCTCTGGTGTAAGGGCCAGGGGTGGTGTCGTCGGGGACGGGCATGCGGCGGAGAAGCTGTATTCCCTCGGCGATCAGGTCAAAACACTGATACATCGGGTACGTGTGGCGCTTGTTGAGCAGAGTTGCGTCGAGAAACTGCATGACGATGAAGGTTATCCTGCAGTTCTCGAAGACCTTGTAGACCTCGGGAACGCAGATGGCGGGGTTGTTTCCCCTCTGGACCCAACTCCACGCTAGCTTCTGCATCTCGGCCTCGGCCTGCTTGTCTGCAAAGCCAAACTTGACCCAAACCATGGGATTCTCAGGAGGATAGGGAAATTCGTGGCTGGGGAAGTGGTGCTGGGAGCTGTACCGCACGATCTCGCCGTCGTCGAGAGCGTGGGCAAACTACCGTGCCTGGGCATTGTCATCTGCGCGAGGTTGGCCGGCCGGGGAGTTAGGCTGCATGTGCGCGACAGCCCCTTGGGATGAGCCCATGGTTGAAAGCGCGTGCAGGTGTCTTCGAGTGTGTGCTGCCCGTGGCCAACTTGTGTTTCGCATGAAGGCCGAGGGCACGAAGATGAGTCTCGCAAGGCCGCTGGGTCGGAGCTCGGAGTTACTGGATACCTGCCACCTGGTTATCTCCTTACCACAGTTAAATGTGGTATCTACCTAGGTAGGTATCCGTATACATACCCTGTTATCGGGTTGTGGATGTTGCATAACTACCCTAAAACCACAAGGTGAGCGATGGGCCTCAGGCTTCCCGACGTCAGCAAGCGTCGACAGCGGATGGCACGGGGCATTGCATCCCTCCACCAGGCGAGCGAGCCGCACACACATCGCAGCATTGGCCTCCATTGGCCCCTCTAGGAAACTCCTGCCAGCTTTGGCATGTCGCCGGACCGGGATGTTCTGTGAGCAGAGGGTGGGTTGGCTGCTCACGGGATTCTAGGGACGCCGTCATGGTGCGCGGTGATGGTGGTGTGGGCATGCGGTGGTGAGGGCTGCGATGGGTGATGTGGTGGTGTGGTGTGTTGAGGGCGTGCTCACCCACCCAGCAGCGTGCGTCACTCAGCCCAGATCGGCGGATCCACTTCCAAGCTCCAAGTTTGGGCAGTCGCCTGCCAGTCTTCCAAGAAGCCATCCCAAGAAGCCCATCACACGGCCTGGAATGTCTGGAATGTCCATCCAAGTCACACACCAGACATCCTGTCGTCCAAGACACAACACCGCCCACCGATCGCCCCCTAGCCCACCACCTGGCTACCTACCTTTCCCTACCACCTATGTACCTGGCCGTGCCCAGTGCTCGATGCCACCACCACCACATAAACACCTCCCCCGCCCCCCGCATCGCCAGTCTCCCCAGTCCCCCCAGATCCCCAACATCCCCAGATCCTACCACTCCATCGGCCCGTTTTGCATCGTCCACCGCCCCTGACCCGAACGTTGCCTCCGGCCTGCCAAGTAATCACCTGCTTTTCGGCCCTAACCCGATCCCACCTTAGCATAATCCCACCCTCAGCATTCCTCACGCACACAGGTAAGCACCGGTTGTGTGGTGTTGATGTTGAGCCATGTGGGTCTAGATCTCCCAGATCCTCCCGCCGACCGCACGCATGCCGGCCAGCCACAGGACGATCGCCGGCCCAGGGGAAATGACCGACGCGGGCTGAGCCGGAGCTAAGCAGAGCGAGGCCCTCTGTACGAAGCCGGATCAGCGCGAGCCCATGTCTTTCACGATGGAATGGGAATCAAGCTATATAAATCCCGGCCCCCCTCAGCGAGGACAACATGGAGATCTGGAACCCCCAGTCACGGACGTGGTGGAACCGCCAACATGGTACAAACATGGCGCTTCGTCTTCATGCTGCTAACTGCTCTGCAGGCTCCTCCCTCACTCGCTTTCACAGGAGCCACCAACCCCAAGACTCTTGACCAACAAGCCCCCCAGGCCTCCTCCTCCTCCCCTCTCCCGTGGGCAAAGCGGGCATGGGATGATCCTCCGTCCAGCAAGGCCCTGACATCCCCCGCCAAAGTCATCACCAGCATCACTCCCTCCGGGACGGCCCAGATCCTCGTCGACAAGAAGAAACCCGCCGGCGGCTTCGTCCACTCGGTACTCGACACCGTTGGCCATGCGACAGCAGTCCCGATTCTGACGAAGCCAATCCCTACGCCTACTTCACTCCTCTCGATCCCTTCGGTCGTCGCAAGCCTCAAGATAGTCCCGTCGATCCTCGCCAAAATGCTGAGCCGGGATATCTTTGCCGATCCCATCTCCACCGATGCGCCACCTGCAAGCATCGGCAGGAAGCAGGACCACCCCGTGCGCCGGCTGGGCATCACGGATCGGGGCCCGTTCGAGACCAACAAATTTTACGGCAACTTCCATCTCGGGAACCAGACCTCGCCCACCTTCCTCCACCCATTTTCGGTCGCCTGGGCCCGCGGCCAGGGCGCTTCGGGTAGCTGGGGCCTGGCCATCTCCCACATTGACGGCAAGCAGCGCGTCTACGGCCAGGCCAGCCCCGGCACCGGCGCCGCCGCCTACTTCATCAACCCCATCGGCATCCAGTCCGTGTGCCTCTCGGCGACCGAGCTCGGCCCGGACACGGCCCTGACCACCGACTCGCTGACGGACCTGTCCATCCAGGTCAGCCTGCGGCCCAACCCCCAAGCGGCGGCCGTCGTGCGGTTCCCCCTGGTCCAAGGCGCCGCCTTCATCACGGCCATCTACGACGGCGCCTCCCCGCTCCTCCAAACGGGCGTGTTCTTCCGCTCGGTCACGCGCGCCACCGCCGACCCGAAACCCGGCGTCACCAAATACAAGCTCCACCTCGAAGACGGCGCGACATGGTTCGTCTACGCCCACCACATCCAGGGCTCCCCGCTCGACCTCGAGGTCCTCAACAACGGCCTCGCCCGCGCAAAGGCGCCGTTCTACGGCACCATCCAGGTGACTAAGGGCCCTGACGGCGGCGGTGAGGCCGTCTACGACCTCGCGTGTGGCGCCTACGCCACGGGCGTGCAGCTCTCGGGCACGGTTAACGGCGCGTGCGGGGAGTACACGTTCCGCTTCATCAAGTCGGGCTTGCTGGCGTCCCCGCTGGCCATGTTTGCGCTGCCGCACCACCAGGCGTCGTTCGACGGCGCGACGAGCGCCGGGGTGACGGGCGTGGCGCTGCAGACCACGACCAAGGGGACGGCGGTGGCGGTGCTGGGGGATGCGTGGACCATGGTCGAGGAGGTGCTGCCGGTTGATCTGGGGTTCTTGCCGTGGACGCCCGAGGCGGGGACGGTGGCGGACATTTCCGACGGGGTGAGGGCGAGGATCAGGGAGGTGGCGCTGCGGGAGGTGTCGCAGAAGATCTTGGAGCAGACGGATGAGAATTCGATGTATTTTAGTGGAAAGGTGAGAGAGAGAAGTGTCCGTGGGGGTGAGGGGGTGTGCGTGTGTGTGTGCTGACGGTTTATAGGCGCTGGCCAAGTTTGCGGGACTCATGCTGGCCATCCAGGAGATGCTGGGAGACCGGGCGCTGGCCCAGGCCGGGTTGGCACAGTTGAAGGTGGCCTTCTCGCGATATTCGCAGAACGCGCAAAAATACGCTCTTGTGTACGAGAGTAAGTGATTTGTCGCGTTGGTCTCGACATTCATGCGGTTCCTTGACTGACCCGCGCAGGCGGCTGGGGCGGCGTGGTCTCGTCGGCCACCTACGTGACCGGAGACACCGGCGTCGACTTTGGCAACACCATGTACAACGACCACCACTTCCATTGGGGCTACTTCATCTACACGGCCGCCGTCATCGGGCATCTGGACCCGGCGTGGATCCCTGCCAACAGGGCCTACGTCGACATGCTGGTGCGCGACATCGCCAACCCCAGCACGCGGGACCCCTACTTCCCCGTCTGGCGGTCCTTCGACTGGTTCCACGGCCACAGCTGGGCGCACGGGCTGTTCGACACGCTCGACGGCAAGGACCAAGAGTCGAGCTCGGAGGATACGATGCACGTCTACGCCTTGAAACTCTGGGGCGCCGTCACCTTCGACAGAAACCTGGAAGCCCGGTACGCTCCCTTTCCCTTCCCATCTCCTAATCCCCTATCCATACTAACCCTGCCGCAGCGCCAACCTGATGCTCTCCCTCCAAGCCCGCTCCCTCCAAGCCTACTACCTCTACACGGCCGACAACACCGTCCAGCCGCCCGAATTTATCGGAAACAAGGTGGCCGGCATTCTCTTCGAGAACAAGATCGACCACACGACCTACTTTGGGACCAACATCGAGTACATCCAGGGGATCCACATGCTCCCCTTACTGCCGCACACACCCCTGGCGCGCACGCCACAATTCGTCCGCGAGGAGTGGGAGACGTACTTTGCGGGCGGGCGGGCGGACGCGGTCCAGGGCGGGTGGAGGGGGATCCTGTACGCGAACTACGCGACGATCGATCCCAGGGGGTCGTATGCCTTTTTTAGTCAGGGCGGGTTTGATCCTTCGTGGCTGGATGGGGGGGCGAGTTTGACGTGGTATTTGTGTTATTCTGCGGGTAAGTTAGTTTTCTCTGTTGTGGCCCTTCCTCGGGAACGTGATGTGCTGACGATGGGGTGTTGTAGCTTTGGGCGGGTTGTGAGGTTGGTTTTGTCTGTCCTTCAAGTTCTTGGAAAAACGAGGTTTGGGCGAGTTGCATTCGACTTCTTGCGGGCAGCGGAGCGGGCTTGTGAGCGAACTCGCTCGGTTGGAAAGTTTGCATGTTACCTGTCAAGTATATTTCTTCTTGTATACGACTTTGAGCATCCTTATCGATTCAGCGAGAGTGTGTTGATCCCCTGTGGTCTCTGGGCCACTGGCTCGCCTCAGCGCCGCCTTCTTCCTGCCACCTAGAAACAGCCCCCTTCGGCCGTGAGAAACTCCCGGGAATTCTCTAATCCGCCACCTTATCTAACGCACTCAATATCGCTCAAGAGATGTCATGGAAAGGCGGAAAGAACTGTGACCTTTCTGGGCTGTCTGGGTGGGGGAGTCGCTCGTTTGGGCGATGCATCACCATCGCCAGCGCGCACGTTGTCGGTCTGTTGACTCCGGCAGTGATTGCACCACATGAGCAAACCTGAGTCATACTCCATGTTTGCCGCGATATCGGCCCCCGTTTTCGGTCAGCGCTCCTGCCCAAATGAGTGATTCGGCGCGCCTGCCTGGCTTCGGGGGCAGAAATTCAAGATTCAGGGTTAGGGTACATGATGCTTGGCGTCTTCGTGTCGCAACCCAGCTGGTGGCTGGCTGGCCTACCAGGGTCCAAACACACAGGGGCCAATGCGGGATTCCAGGTGATTCTTGGCCCAAGTCAACTTTTATTGCGACACAGATTCCAACCCGGCAGAATCCATCCCACAACACGGCGACTGGTCTTCTCGGGAGATTGGCATCGACGAAACAAGATGGCGGATCGCTCCTGCTGGTCGTCAAATTCGGGCGATTACCGGGTCCGACCCGCCCCGACCCCCCATCAGGCACCACTGCGCCGCCGTCATGCAGCCGGATTGCGGGGCCGTCCCCAAAACCACTTCGATGCATCTCGAAAGGGGCGGCACACAGCCAGGGCGTCGCGAGCCCCACGTCTCTCTTGGGAAAGGCCAGGTTGGATTTGGGTTTCGGTATCCCGTGGCCCTGCGAGGAGTGGCCCGATCTTGGATCAGCCTTGAGCGAGAGCCGCCGTCAGAGAACCTTCTCGCCCACCGACCTAGGTAATAACCGACTCACACTCTCTCCCCAGCCGTACGAGAGGGCAACGACCGCAAACACCAACGACTTGTTTGACCGACGCCGCATTTCCCCGGACCGCTCGTTGTTCTTTGCCCACCCAGCCACCAACCCAACCTTGCCGCCGCGTGGCCCAGGGCAGGACCGAGAACAGGGCGGCGCACCCAATCGCCCATTGGGGCCCTCTGTTGACAGGCGGGAGTGCGCAGCTCAAGCCCGGACGAGACACCGAATCACAGCTCACAGCCAGGGCGATCAGACTGACCCTGTCGACCGCAGCAAGGCACACGCCCAAAGCGATGCGAACGCCGGCACACCGCAGGGCCTCTCTCCCAGCCTTGTCGCTTTCCAGGTCCCCTCTCTTTTAACCCTGCCTACCATTTTCTCCCTCTTCTCGTTCGTGTTTCCCTGTCTCAACCCCGGCCATCCCAGCTTCTGCTCGGTTCTGTGTCACCCTCCCATCTTTCACCCCAACGCGCCGCACCCCCTCAGTACCCCCACAGGTTCGACACACCACCCCTCTTCCCTCCAACCTCCACCACACCCTTAGCCCATTTTGCGTTTCGCGAACCAGCACTTGGCCACGCGGCACCCTGGTCACACACCTCCCGCCTCCCCGCCCTCTCCACCATCGGACACCATGTCGTTCGACTCCAACGGGAGCCAAGCCTCCCAGTCCCAGACGATCCCGCTGTGTGACTTTCTCAGCGCACAAGAGGACTCGCTCTTCGCCTGGGACGACAACGACCGAGAGACGTCGGCCGCATGGCTGATTCCCGTGACGAAGTCCGGCCTCTTGACCCACAAGCACAAGGTATTCCACCACGGCAGCAAAGAATACCTGACCCCGCCGAGCCCTTTCGTCCAACAGGGCCCAGAACTGGGCGACTCGGGCTCCACCATCGTCTACAAGGTCACTGCCCCAGAAGGATATGGCTACCGTCGGCCTCTCGCCCTCAAGGTCATAGTGTGCAAGGAGAACTCGCGGCCACCCGGCCCAGAGAGCAAGGCCCGAGATGACGCGCTCAAGGAAGTCAAGACCATGACTTCGATTCGGCATCCCCACATTGTCGCCTACGTCGCGTCCTTTGAGGACTACTGCATTCAGACGAGGGAAATCAAGAAACGGCCCCGCGGAAAGGCCCACGCCATGCTCTCCCAGGTCAACCAGCGGATCAAGAAGCACGTCCTCGGCATCGCCATGTACCCGCCCGCCCAATGCAACCTGCGCACGTTTATGGACGAGGTCTTCCAGAGCCCCAAGGAGGCCGACTGGATCATCCCGCATCTGCACACGTACTTTGGTTGCCTCTCGCAAGCGGTCGCCTTCCTCCACCGCCAGACTCACAAGATCCGGCACAAGGACATCAAGCCCGAGAACATCGTCATCGACGACTTCGGCGTGCCCATGCTGACCGACTTTGGCCTGTCCAAGCACTTCGAGACGGGACACTACTCGGAGGGCCCGACCCCCAAGACCCTCAAGTATGCTGACCCGGAGGCGCTGCACGAGGAGGGCCGCGACGAGCACGGCGACATCTTCTCCCTCGGCTGCGTCTTCCTTGAGATGGCCACCGTCCTCCTCGGAAAGCCCTTCAAGTTCGCTGAGGATCACCTCTCCGACGACCCGTCCGCGTCCGCGGCCGGAGGAGCCTCCGACTTCAAGTTCTCGGAATCCCTCCACCGCATCGAGAGCTACCACGCCACGCTCACCACTGTCGCGCGCGACCTGGCCGCGTCGGACCCCGACCGCGAGCCCTCGGTCAAGGCCGTCCTAGCGGCCCTCCCATACATCTACCACATGATGGATGGGGTCAAGACGCGTCGGCCGTCGGCGCCGCTGCTGTACCCATGGTTCCGGCACCTGTACGACGTGCACGAGAGCCCCGGGCCGTGCCCCAACTGCGAGGAGGAGCGGAGGTCGGGCGTCGCGATCCCCAGCCGCAGCAACAGCCGCAGCCCAACGACGCAGAGGAACTCTGCTGTCCCCGGATCGTCGCAGGGGTTGGTCAGGAGGAGCACGGCCGCGTCGGTTGTGGTGGCGAATTTTGTGGCGTCGCCCATGTCGTCCCAGCTCTCGTCGCAGGTGGACGAGGCGATGACTGAGGAGTAGGCGAGGGAGTTGAGGGACAATGATGGAGGAATATTTTTGTTGAGGGAACGGCGTTTTGGGGTGGGTCGTCACAGGTTCTTTTCATGTTTTTCTTTGATCTCGTTGCTTTTCGTCTGCATCTTCTAGGTCTTGTCGATTTGACAGTCCTCTCCATTCGTTGCACGGAGTGAGCATTGTTTTTCTCTTCGGTTATATACCACTGCGTGGGGGCAAAAGGGTATGCATTTCTTTTGATGATGGTCATGATGAGAAGAAACAGAAGACTCGGGGGGAGGCACGGCTGCTTTTGGTTTTGGCTGGGGATGGGTAGGCACCCGCGGAATTTATGGATGGGACAAGGCCGTTGGGATGGGTGGGAGAGGTTATTATACCATGGTCGCGGCATGGCTTTTTCTGTCTGGTTTTCTTTCGTGTGTTTGGTGTGGGGGCTCCTGGACGAGCATCGCGCAAAAGAGCATCGCATGATTAAGACGGCCCTGGCTGGGGCGGCGCAGGATGGCTGGAGCATTATCCTAGAGGCTTCGAGTAGACGGTTTATGTTGGTAGGAAAAGGAATACAGAAAACATCTTCTCTGTCCGGCGTGCGATAGTCTTGAGTTGTTGAGAGGGCAGTATCACAAGTAGGTTGCGGGGGCTGAAGGTTGATTCACTTGATTGGCATTTTTGAGAGTTCCGGGGAGGTGCGCGGCTTGCTAGATAATGCAAGGACCCTCATGGTCTCAATAACAATTACTAGCCTGCCCGGCTAGCTCAATCGGTAGAGCGTGAGACTCTTAAAAGAGACTCCATCTCAAGGTTGTGGGTTCGACCCCCACGTCGGGCTCAATTCCCGGCAGCGGTTGCCTGCTTCTTTTTTTGGTTTTTCTTTTTCAGTGTAGAGTTTGGCATTGGTTTTCTTCTCCAAAACTCGTTGCTTTTGTTTTTTGGGTTTGTTGTGCTGCCGATTCCTCGGCACCTGGCGTGTCTTGTTGCATGCAAATGCTTGTGCGGAGTACTTGCTCGGCCCAGGTACCCTCTTTATGTGCCACCATTCAAGCCTCCAAGCGGGTTGTTATGACCTGTCCTTCTTCACAGTCTCCTCCCTGTCAACAGATGTCTATTTCGCCTCAAGAATCCAGCCAGGTCCATCTCCTAGTCTCGCGCTCGTCCCTCGCCCTCTGGTTTTGTTGCGCGTGGGGTACAGCAATGTCCGTCGCCTGCGGACACAACGAGAGCATGTGAACGCGGCTTGGCAACCCCTCTTTCCATCGAGAACTCGACCCGCTGGCATCAACAACCCTGAACCCCTGGATCAACCTGGATGGCACACGAGTTCCGGCCGCCTGGGCTATCGATGGAGGACGTGCGAGGCCCCCCTCGCGTGGAAATTGACACCTTGGAGCCGTTGGCTGTGCACCGATGATCGGCGGGCCTGGACTGCGCAGCGAAGGCGCAAGTAGCATCCCGAGGTTGCCGTTGAGTGCTGTGGATGCTGCCCTCTCGGGTATTTATCAGTTGCACATGATGATACCGTTGCTGTCTCTCGACGCTGCAGGCGGGAGGCGTCGCTGCAGGGACAAGATATCGAGAGCAGGATAGCCCCATCAGACCATGAGAGGTGCCCAGACTCTTGACAGGAGACATTGGCTCTGTGGTTGTGCCTGGCCTGCGCTCAGACGGTGGTTAGTGAACGCCATGCTCCCCGCCTTGCCCCCTAGAGACAAGTTCCAGGCCCCTTTGGCGGGGTTATCAGGCGGGGTTGCTGCGGGGTCTCAGGGGAGGAGGGGAGCCCAGCGATCACGGGATGGCAAGCGACCGCCATCAAGCCCCCACAGCTGGTCCCCCGCAAGATGTTCCACCAATGGTTCGGCAGGGCCGAGGCCCAAGCTTTCTGGGTTTCGCAGGGGGGCCATGGGTGGTGCAGGTGCGGGAACGCCTCCCTTGTGAGCCAGAAAAAAATTAAGCCGGATGGCACGCTGCCTCCAAACACACGCCCCCAAGCCGACAGACGACCCCCAAACAGCCGTTCGCCTGCCTGCCGGCACTTAAAACCCGACGCAACCCCTCGCCATGAGCGTCCAACGGTTCTGGAGGCCACTGGTCCATCCGTCCGCCAAGTGGAACGCGACCGCGCTGCTTCACGCATCGGCAGTGGGACGAGCTCAGCGGAAAAACAGCAGCAGCAACTCAACAAGCAGGATCTGCAACACATCCCAGTCCGCCGCTGTCGCCTCGAGCCGGCTTACACACCACACGCGCCAGACAAGCAGCTAGCGCCAGGCCTTGGATGACGTACCCATCTCCAGTGTCATCCTCCACCCCTCGATTGCCCTGCACCGACGGTGGCCGCCTTTATTATCAGTGGCATTCCATCCACAGCCAGGCTTCATTGTCCCGTCCCAGCACTCGCACTGTGGCCCTTCCCAATCGAGCAGCCGCCGCAGTTACAGCTCAAGCTCCAACTTTAACGACAGACCACCCAAACACCAGGGCGCACCGCCGCCCCAACAACACAGCACGATGGTCCACGTCGCCGAGCTCAACTCGGCCCGCGTGGAGGAGACGTCCGTAAACGGCGGCCCCAGTCTCAGCCTGGACGGGCTGTTGATGAAGGCCACCACAGCAACGCCCCGCCGGCTCCCCGACGACGCTGCCGTCACCCTGCCGCCACCCGAGCCCCTGACCCTGTCCAACCCCCAGCTCCACGAGGACCACCTCCCAACAGGCATCCTGGAGACCGACGAGGAAAAGAAGCACCACTGGTTCGTCGGCAGCATCGACCAGGGCACCACCTCGTCCCGCTTCCTCATCTTCAACGGCGAGGGCGATCCTGTCGCGAGCCACCAGATCGAGTTTGAGAACTTGTACCCCAAGTCAGGGTATGCGGACTACTCCATTTCCGCCTGGACTGGACTAACATTGGCGCAACCCAGATGGCACGAGCATGACCCCCTGGAGCTGCTCAACTCGGTTGAGCAGTGCATCGAGGAAGCGGTCCGCAAGTTTGTCGAGCTTGGCTTTTCCAAATCAGACATCCGATCCATCGGCATCACCAACCAGCGTGAGACAACAGTGGTCTGGGACAGCACAACAGGCGAGCCGCTCTGCAACGCCGTCGTCTGGCCCGACACCCGCACGAAGACCCTCGTCCGCGAGCTCAAGACCCGCGAGAATGCCGACGCCCTGATGGACCTCTGCGGCCTGCCGCTCTCAACATACCCCAGCAGCGTCAAGCTCCTCTGGCTCATCCAAAACGACGACGCCGTCAAGCGAGCCTACGAGGAGGGCCGCCTGGCCTTCGGCACCGTCGACTCGTGGCTCATCTACAAGCTCAACGGTGGCGCAAAGGCCGAGAAGCCGATCCACGTCACAGACAGCACCAACGCGAGCAGGACCATGTTCATGAACCTACGTACCCTGCAGTACGACGACAAGCTCCTCGGTTTCTTTGGGATCGACAAGACCAAGGTGCAGCTGCCCAAGATTGTGCCGTCGTCGGACGCAGAATGTTTCGGCAAGGTCGCAAGCGGCCCGCTGGTTAACGTGCCGATAGCTGGGTGCTTGGGCGACCAGTCCAGCGCTCTGGTCGGGCAGTGCGGCTTCAACCCGGGGCAAGCCAAGAACACGTATGGCACCGGGTGCTTCCTCCTCTACAACGTCGGCACCGAGCCCGTCATCTCCAAGTACGGTCTCCTCGCCACGGTGGCCTACGACTTTGGCCGCGGCAGGAAGCCCGTGTACGCCCTCGAGGGCAGCATCGCTGTTGCCGGTTCGGGTGTCAAGTTCCTCATGAACAACCTCGGGTTCGTCAACCAGTCGAGCGAGATCACGTCGCTGGCCGAATCCGTCCCCGATAACGGCGGCGTCGTCTTTGTCACGGCCTTTAGCGGGCTCTTTGCCCCGTACTGGATAGACGACGCCAAGGGGACACTCTGTAAGCTTTCTGCTCCACCCGCCCTTTTTTTTGCACGCCCAACTAACACCCCGGCCCAGTCGGCATCACCCAACACACCACCAAAGCCCACATCGCCCGCGCCACCCTCGAGGCAACCTGCTACCAAACCCGCGCCATCCTCGAGGCAATGGAAAAAGACTCGGGCCACAAGCTCGAGTCCCTCGCTGTCGACGGCGGCGTCTCCAACTCGGACTTGTGCATGCAGACGCAGGCCGACGTCAGCGGGATCCGCGTCGACCGCCCGCGCATGCGTGAGACGACGGCCCTCGGCGCCGCCATCGCCGCCGGGCTCGCCACGGGGGTCTGGAAGGAGCTGGAGGACCTTAGGGAGGTCAATCGGAATGGACGGAAGGTGTTTACACCCCAGATGGAGAGGAGCCAGGCGGATAGGCTGTTTAAGAAGTGGGAGCAGGCGGTGGAGATGAGTAGGGGGTGGGTTAATGAAGGGTGAGGGGGGCGACTCAGGGGTGTTGTTTTTGGTTTGGCTTAGCTTGGGTTATGATCATGATGGACGGGATTTAGCGGGTTGGGAATTGGGCATGGCATGGAACGGTTGATTTAGGCTTCGACGGGATGGTGTCTAGGCTTGGTGCTCGGTGTACGAGTGACTGCTTCGTGTGTTGGTTACCGGAAGCAAGGGAATGAAGGGATAGTCATAATACCATAATGGGCATTGTCCCAACCTTCTACATCCTGCCTGATTGGCTCTTGTTGATATCCAAATCTGATCATCAATGCTGGGTTACATTCCCAACCCCTGAGGCCTCCGCCTCATGATCTACCCAGGATCCCCTTCCACCACTCCAGCTCGTATTCAGATACACCTGTGTACATCCGTCTACTTACCCGGGCGGGTAGCTTCAAGTAACCCCACGAGTGCAAAGCAGCAGTCATCTGAACTCGGGAGCTCCCGCTCCCAAACCCAAGGTTTGCCACCTACCCACTGAGCTTGGTCGTCGTGGATACGAGGTGCTTTGTTGCCACCCGCAAGCCAGGTTAGGAAGCTGGGTTGCTATTTAAACTGTTCGTCCTGTCACGAGGGTATTAAGAACAGGGAACATAGCTTATGGAGCTTGTTGGGAGAGATATCGTCATGTTTTGGAAAGGGGGCGGTTGGGCGTGGTGTTAGTCGCAACAACACGCTGAGCAGCTGTTGTTGAAGGGAGGATCGGGATAGTTAGCATCAAACGCAATGGCTTTTGTATAGCATAGCTATGCCGCAACAAAACAAGAACGATTACCACTAGCCTATAATAATGTCTTTTTTTTTTTTTCATCTCGCCCCCCTCCCCATACACCGACCAACCCACCAGCATCGAAATGCAAGTCTGAAAACAAGCAAATCCATCACCGCCACCAGCCAACACTCCTGCCCGCCAACTTGAGGCTTTTCTTTTGTTCCCCCTTCCCCTCGGATCCCACGCAGCCTCTCAGAATCATGTAAGCCCGCCTTCGGTTGGCGTCCCTCTTGCCCCCGCTCTCCGCCCGCCCTATGCCGTCCTGGATGGTGGGCATGATGGTGTGGAGAGATAGGAGGGTGCGGCGGGCGCAAAAACAACGGATTGCCGAGGCCGCTCGCCTCCCCGTCGCAGGATTAGAAACAACAAAAAAACGAGGCTACGGAGGAGGATCTTTGTAAAAAGGTGTAATAGTAGTGTGTGTGTATCTCAAATTAAGACGGATAATAAAAGATAGAAAAGGTGAGATCGAAAAGGCGGGCGGTTTGTGTCGGGAGGGCATTTCATTTCCATTACATTGACGGGCGGGGAGAGTAGAGGGAAACCAATCCGTCTCGTGTTTTTTTTTACATGATGATGGCCGGCACGTCGACGTTGGCCTTGATGGTCTTGTGGGGCAGGATGCTGCCGCCGTTGACGTAGATCTCGTCGCCGATGGTGACGTCGTCGCCCAGGACGGTCACGTTCTCGAGGCGGGCCCAGCGGCCCACGATGCTGTTCCAGCCGACGATGGTGCTCTTGACCCAGGCGTGGTCCTTGACCTTGGACCCCGCCATGAGCACACAGCGCTGCAGGCGCACGCCGTCGCCCACCACCACGTCCGGGCCGATGGTCACGTTGGGGCCTATCCTGCAGTTCTTGCCGATCTTAGCCGAGGGGTCGATCAGCACGTTGCCGCCGTGCACGTAGGGCTCCGTCGACGGGGTCAGCAGCTTGGAGCCCTTCTTGGTGAGCGATGACAGGTAGAGGCAGGTGCCCGTCAAGAAGTCCTTGGGCTGGCCGACGTCCATCCAGAAGCCCTCGAGGTCGAACGAGTGTAGTTGGCCGTCCTTGACCATGGCGGGGAAGGTCTCCTGCTCGATGGATGTGGGGCGCAGCTCGATGCGGTCGAGGACCGACGTGTTGAGAATGTAGATGCCGGCGTTGATGCGGTTGCCGACGAACTGGACGGGCTTCTCGACAAAGCGGTCGATGCGCGAGGGGTGGTTGGGCTTGTGGACAATGACGCCGTACTTGGACGGCTCCTCAACCTTGGTCACGACGATGGTGCCCTCGTCGCCGTGCGACTTGTGGAACGCGGCGAGCTCCTTGAAGGGGTACTCGCAGGTGACGTCCGAGTTGAGCACAAAGAAGGGCGTGTTGTCCTTTTTCAGGACCTCCTCAGCCAGCTTCAGGGGGCCGGCCGTCCCAAGGGGTTCACTCTCGATCGAGATAGTGATGTTGATGCCGAATTGCTCCTCGTACTGTTTGGAGGGGAGATCGTCTCAGCTCTCTGTGTCCTTCTTCTTCCTCCTCCTCTCCACGTAGGGGTGCGGGTGTACCAACCTCGGCCAGGTACTTCTCCATAATTTCAGGGCGGTAGTTCACGGCCAAGACGATGTCGGTCACGCCGGCGGCGGCGAGGGCCTCGATCTGGTGGAGGATCATGCGCTTGTTGCCGAACTCGACGAGGGGTTTCGGCAGGGTCAGGGTCTGGGGGCGGGCAGCAAGTGTCAGCCATGTTGGTCAGGGCGCATGGGGTTGTTGATGGCGGGGAGAGCAAGGGGGGAGAGCAGTCGAGGTCGAGGTCGAGGTTGGGTATCTTAGAGGAGCGGGGGTGGACATACGAGAGGACGCAGGCGCGTGCCAAAGCCGCCGACAAGAATTAACGCTGCATGGGCGCACAGCACCGGTCAGCATGCCGGTGCAAGAACAATGGGCAATGCGCAGGCGCATGCTTACCCTTCATGATTGCTGGTGGTCAAGGGGTGAAATTGGTAAAAATGGGGGATCAACGAGTGTAAGAAGGTGGGAAAGCGGCTTTAAAGGCGCGCGGGGAGATGCAGCAACAGCGCGTGTTGTTGCAAGTTGGCTGTCTCGGGGCAGTTGCAACTTGGGCAAGGTCCAACAACAGCAGACATACAGACGGAAGAGGAGGAAATGCGCGATCACGAGCCGTGGGCTGGTGGAGTGGACAACAAAGGTGGCAAGAAGCGCAAGAGCTGGCCCCCCAGAAATCCCGAAATGGAGAAGGACACCTTTACTGGGGTCCCTGGAGAGGCACCCCTCCCCCCTCTCGCACTGGTGCGCTGATGCACTGACGAGTTGGTGTCGCGGCAGCCAACGACGGGCTCCTTGGGGCCTCACAGGGCTGCTTCAGGCTGTGCGCTTGGGGCGGGACAGGCGACGGTCAAAGAGGGAGGGGCGCCAGTCGCTGGGCCACATGCACACCTGCCCAACCAATCGGCGCCCGACATCTCCCCATCGCGAGATTGGATCGCACCGCAGCCCCAGAACCAGTACCTGCAGTGGATCCCCTAACTTTACAGATGATACTCTCAGGGGCACCATCTCAGGGGCTGGCTGGCGTCCCCTAATAATATCCAATACCTATCCATCCGTATTTGCCCATGCTGGTGGTTCGATGAGAGAGACAAACAGACAGCCAGGCAGACGGAGAAACATCTCTGGCTCCTGGCATCACCAGCCACGAGTGATATGCTGCGACAGTGACGACGACAAGAGGACAGACACACACACGCACATACACACACCAATCTCCCCCAAAACAGCAAATCCCACCACACCCCACGACCAGCCCGCGCCCTCCGCCTCCAACAGGGTGTGGGGGTTTAATAATAACGTTACGGCTAGCCAGGTCCCGGGCAGTTACACAAACCCTCACCTGCCCGCCAACCTCCTACACGAGGACGGAGCAACCAGCAACGATCAGCCGAGGAAGCTGAGCTGAATCGAAACATCCCACCCCCAACAAACAATCCCGTCGGAGAACAGAACAGCAAGAGCCCGGATACCGGAAACAACGGACATCATCCCCTTCCCCCGCCTTCTCAACCCGTGACCGAATCCCGCTCTCGCGATGACATGGGCCCGCCACGCGTGTTTCGTTGCCGAATCTTTCAGACGGACGAGCCCCCATTTCCCCGCCCCTCATTCCGCATGGCCAAGTATGGGGAAAGCTGGGCATTATTCTGTACTTACTACATGTATGTATCCTTGAGAGTCTCACAGGTTTGAAACATGAAACAATCACTCTGGAAAAACCATTGCTCCGGCACCCGCTCCCCTCCACAAGGTT
The DNA here is from genome assembly GCA_033296695.1 of Staphylotrichum tortipilum. Taxonomy (NCBI): domain Eukaryota; kingdom Fungi; phylum Ascomycota; class Sordariomycetes; order Sordariales; family Chaetomiaceae; genus Staphylotrichum; species Staphylotrichum tortipilum. Next base: position 60,913 of record MU855367.1, on the reverse strand, counting down.
GATGGGGGGGTGAGGGAATGCCGAGTGTACCCGTGTCACAGCCACAACCACCCAGAGTTGTTCTGCTGACCGCCAACAGCACAGCGTTGGAGTGTGGGTTGAGCGAGTGAGTGAACGAAGCGAGTGAGTTACACAAACCACCACAACTCCCAACCAACACGGAAGATGCCGGGCGGACATGGCACCAACCAACTCCAGCCAGCCAGGCGGCTTCTCGGCTGGTTGTCCCGCAGCGCGCACCGAGCCCCAGTTCCGATTCCTCGGGCCGTGTGGTGTGTCTGCCCCCCACGGAAGGGAAGCAACAGGAGCTGCCCAACTTCACTTCACTTTGGCATTGGGTATCAACAAAGTGGGGAAGTAAAGCCGTAATTGTAGGTAGTGACGGCTCTCGAGGAGAGACTTCGTCAAGTCAAAGTGGTGAATTGGTTGGTCATGTCTCATGTCATCCCAGTGATTCTTTCCCTAGCATCTTTGTTTTTTCCATCCTTCCAAACCACAATTCCATCCTCCATCTTCTTCAGTCATCAAATCGTTGCCGGTGTTGTTGTTGTTGTTGTCGTCATCATTCATCAGGTCATAAAACAAGAAAAATGGCAAAAACTCTGCCAGAAAGAAAAAAGAACATGACAAACACCACGACCTCGATTTTCCTCCCCTATCCCTTCCCCTTCCCGGCTTTCCAACGAGGCTGATGAAGTGAACTGCAGTCCCTCCCCCATCAAACCATAATCCCCCAAAACATTCTCGTTGCTGCCAAATTGCGGCATGAAGCTCCAGCCGGAATGCAAAACAACTCCTCCAAAGTATCTCTGTGGACGAACAGCAGAGCTGCCAACGGACTCCGAGCCGCCAATTTAGTCGGCCCCGTCCGCGGCTTGCACCCAGAAGAAAAAGAGATACGAGAACCAGCCAGCCCGATTGGCACACGTTACCAGCAGCAAATGAGCTCGCTCTTTGGACCCCGGAAAGCTCGGCCACACAACGACCCAGTCGGATCTGGAACATAAAACCAAACACAGAGTTGCCTCCAGGAGTTTCCCCCATACCGAGTGGGGTTTTCTTGTCTGTTGTCGTTCTCCTGTCCGGCTGGTTCTGTGAAACCCAGCTGGGAAAGGGGATGCATGGGTTGATAGTGCAAAAAAAAAAAAAAAAACAGCAATAAAGCCCGGGCCATCAAGTCTTTTTGCAGGCAGAAGAGAAAAACAGAAAAGGAGAACTGGTAACCGAAGCACACCATGCCTCTCAGGACCACCAGAGGTGCCATGGCCATGGCCGGAACGTTGTAACAAAAATCCAGGCCGATTCGGAAATGTTCGTCAATGCCGCTTTGTCTAGGTCGCGCGTCGTAACTGTCGTTCAATCAGGGTCGTGAAAATGCAGAAAATCGAACGCTTTCCCTGCCGGAAGCAAGATAAAAGGAATCAAGCAAAAACGGAAAAAGAAAATCTCCTCTCCTCGCGCAGCTTCAGGTTCCGTCTCCCTCCAGAGCCTGGAAGGAGCTGGATGCTGCCAATGGGGGTATAATCCACGGCTGGCCTCTCTCCCGATCTCTCTCTCTCTCGCTCTCTCCGTCCTGCCGTGGCGCTGTGAAGCCTTCTCCGAATTTTATGGCAGAAAAAAACAATCCCGATGATGAATGCCTTGTTGAGCTTGGCTGCTCTCCGTTGTTTTTTTGGGGGGTGGGTGGTTTCCAAGGAGCGAAGGGGACGGGGGGCCACGAGGGATTCAGCGAATCCCAATCCTTGTCCGGATCCCCATGTCACACAGGGCAAGAAATGCGGCTCTCTCCGGCAACCTCACTCCAGTGAGGTGGTCGAGCTGCTGCTGGAGTGGTGGCCCGAACGGCTCCGGTGTCCGTGTCCGTGGTGGGAGGACGTGTGGCGGCTGCTCTTGCGCGCCTTTCGGCCCGAGTCGTCGGCCGGCAGGCCCTGGACGATCCCGTTGCGGGCAAGCATGCCGCCGTTGACCGAAAAGTTCCGGCACACCATAAAGGCACGCATGGCTGCGTTCTCCTGGGCTAGCGTGCCGGATTCGTATGCAAGATCCGTCTGGTACTCGCGCCCGTTGACCAGGACCAGGCACGTGTAGCCACTGGTGTCGCGGAAGCACTCATACGTGGGGTCTTGCCATCCACGACGCCGGCAGAGGCCTGCAAGACATGCTCGTTAGCCCTTTGCTCGTGACCTATGGCAACCTGCCATTGCGCGCCCTGCCTCTGCAGGATGCCTCGGGGAGCGAGAGGGATCCAGGGGTACGGGACACGGATGACGTGAAGGAATCTGCATGACAGCCCAACATGAACGCCCTCAGCCCTACCACATGCGTTGGTGGGGGATATGAGGACAACAGGGCGAGGTGTGGCAGGGCCGGGAAGAGTTGTATGCGGTTTACCAGGGGCTCGGGGTCAATGTCAGGGACCGTAGAGCGGCTTGGTGGGGGAAGTTGGCCACGTGCAGATGCCCTCCATCACCAAGAAACCCCCCACCATGAATGTGGATGACGTGTGATCGGGCTGGCCGTTGACAACGAACCACCCTAAGACAAGCGGCGCAGGCCTGCAGGGGAGTCAATTGATGACTTACTCTCCAGGTACTGCATGTAGAATCCACCCATTTTGTATGGGGGTTGCTGAGAGCGGAATCGAGGTGGCTTGGGCTGTTGGGTGGTCTTTGGGAAACGGAAGCCGGTGTGTGCGGCGGCAGGGTGAGAGAGAGGCAGGTACGGGAGAAAAAAAAATGGTGTGTGGAGCGAGATGTAAACAAACTGCCGGCCGGGAACCGAGGGGATCGGTGTGATGAGTGCTGCAGTTGAGCCCAACCTAGGAGTAATGCGGTATGGGAAGGACGGGGAGAAGGGGGGGGGGGAAGTAGGTCACTGCCGGAGGGAAAGCTTGTCTCAACGGATGGGAGGGTGGTGTGAGCTAGAAGAGTTTGAGGATGGCAAGCCTGATATGCTACGTGTCTCCGAGGCGACGGCGGCAGGAAGGGGAAGCCGGTGGCCAGCAACCGGCGAGAGAGCGCGAGTGCTTTATTGTGGTGACGGGAAGGGGGATGCGGGGCAGGGATGGCAAAAAAAGCCCACATCAGACGAATGCAACAAAGGAAGAGACGGCAAGCTAGAAACGGAGAGGAGGGAAGGGGGGGGTCGTCAGACGCATGTCCAGTGGGAGAGTGGGAGATGCGGCTCAAAGTGTGACCCATCTTGATGTGTTGGCGTGTGTCGTTGCCAGTTGATACAACCGCAAAGGTCCGGCCAACTCCACCCCAACGGCATGGGAGGGGAGGGGGGTGGAGGGGAGATGCAGCGTCCTGGTGAGATCTCGTTTGATAAGTCCAGCCAGTCTGGATCGGGGAAGGACGAGAACCCTAGCACGATGCTGCACCTCTCGGGGCTTGTTGGCGTGTCCCACTGGACCCCTCCAGCCTCCACCATGGGGGCCCCGTCCTCGCCTTTGTTTTTGTCCGATGTTTGGGCGGGCCCGCGGTACTGCCCAGGTACTCGAGGGGTAGCTTCGGTATGCGCGGGCTCGAGATACATTCGAGGGGTGGCAAACTGGCAGGGGAGACCTCGAGGGACCTGGGCTGGGACTCGACATGTCCCTTGAACTGGGCCGAGTGTACGGCACAGCGGGCACGTACGTACCTCTTGCTCCACCTTCTGCCGAGAGTGAGAGTGGAGGAGACGAGGGACGGATACCAGATAGGAATTCCATGCTGGCGAACGCCCGAAAACTCGAGCGAGCGAGTGTGAGACTGTCCTCCTCCAAGAGATTCCAATCGCGTGGCCCCTCGTCAATGCAGCTGCAGCGAATTTGCCCATGCACGCACGCAGACATGTATGCATGTATGTATGTATGTATGTGCGCCGCCCGGTCCAGTCGCCGTGCCACCGACTCACACCCCGGCCGAGATAGACAGCCAGACCCCAGACACGCAGATGTGTGGAGGTATGTATGGACACACGCTCTTGTGGGCACATACATGGTGAGGGGCAGCCACGGTATGTGTGCATGTACTCGAGGGCAGCAAGCAAACAGGTCTCTGAGAGGTCGAGTACATGGCATGGCCTAGCATCCATGGCATGGCTGGCAGGGGCCGACGAGGAACGGGGACGAGGTTGGCGCCCAAGAGGACGACGCAGGTGTCCGGTTCCAATCTGCAGAGGTAGGGGGGGGGAGGGCATTGGCATTCTTCGAGGCAGCCTGCCCCGGTGGGCCACATGCGATGCAGGCCGGGACCGTGGGCGATTCGCCAGTGTCGCATCTCCGTCACCGTCGGCACGCCATGTCTGGAGGAGGGTGGGTGCAGGACCCAACGGGGCAACAGGGCCCCGGGAAGCGGTTCTGGAAACTTTCCCGCAGGCCGGCGACTGGCTGGCCAGCGACGCGGAGCGAATCAGAGGCACGCCATTGCGTGTTCCGGAACAACAGCGAACAAGATTCGGTACAGCGATCGGCGCTTGCCGGCATCGCGCGCTGAGACGGACGGGCGCCCTTGCGTGTGCCCTGGTGCTCTTCCTGTGCCCTTGCCGCCGCCGCCGTGTTGTCGTTTTGTCGTTGTGTGGTGGACTTAGTCTGCCTCACTCTCTGCCCCTCCTCCGTCCCCCTCCCCCTCCCCTCCCTCCCCCTCCCCTGCCGTCGCGCGTCGTCGTCGTGGGGAAGCCGGCGGGTGAGCCGGTGGGCGCGCCATGGGAATGACTGGCTCGAGGCCACACCACGAAGTCGGTGAGCAGCGAGGAGATGCATGAACAGTGAGTGGCTGGGGCCGGCAAACCCTTGCATGTCCTGCATCTGACCCTAACGACGAGCGGCAGCTGTGAGTGGTCGAGGCGGGCGCAAGGCAACTAGGCACAGGCCAACCTTAACGCTCATGCAATGATGAGCTGGCAGTGCTGCTTGATATTAAAACAGGAACCAAATCTGGGTCGGGGGGGCGTGAGGGGCAAAGGCATGGCGAATCGACTTCGGGCGAATGTGCGCACCGACACACAGCCCGCGGCCATCGGCGCTGGATCCTGATCCGCCCAAGCGAGAAGAGGCGGGGGGGAGGGGTGTAGCCAGGGTGAGGAGAGGAGGGGGAGGGAGGTGAGCCAAGGGAGAATGGAGTTGCGGGCGGGAAACCAAGCCAGAGGTCAACGATTGCCTAGACGATGATGGGGCGGCGAAGTGTTCGCGATGGCGAGCAGGGCAGGGTGCAAGGTGAGTGGGTGAGCAAGTGGGTGAGCAAGTGGGCGAGCCAGCGGGGCAGGGCAAGAAAAGAAGGGCTTGGCTCGATGCTGTTCAGGAAATTGGCGTGGGGTAACTCCACCTGCCCTCCCTCTCCAACGCTCCACAGCCAGGATTAATTTGAGGATTCGAAGGCATTCCGCTCATACAGACAGACAGGTACCTTCCTTCCCCGCGACACGGTCTTACCGTGTACCTGTCCACCACACAGCAAGAACCCCGCCGGCATTGACACGGCAGGGGCGACAGGTGGTGAACCTGCTGGGAACATGCTCCGAGACTGAAAAAAAGCCCCCACGGATCTTGATTTTCTGGATCGCGTGAGCGGCGGAGCTGGAACTTTGCAATTCTCCTCTTTGTTTGTCACAGCGGCCATCCCTACGGCGCGCTCCTGAGTGGCCGGAGCACAGAGCGACTAGGAAGGATTCTGGAACTTCGAGCTGCCCAATCCGGCGCCGCCTTGGACTTCCAAACTCCCAGCCCGGGATGCCGCAACCACAGGCGCCGCTCGACGGTTGGACGCCAGCGCTCGCTCCCCAAAGCAGCGGTGTCGACGCTTACCACTAACACGGGGCCACGCGGAGGACTGACACAGGGCAATCCCGGGATGGTGGTGCCGCCGCGCTGGTTCATCCGATAGCACCCGTCAGTCTGCCTGCGGTTCGCATGACATGACGCTATCACATACGTGCTTGTGCTTGTATGTACTGCCGATGGTTGGGCGGGCGGGGAGACGAGAGGAGAGGAGAGGAGAGGAGAGGAGGGGAGGGGGTGAGAGGGTGAGAGGGTGGATGACAGCCACGTAACCACGTCGGCCTCGGTCGGTCTCACGGCTGGCTGGCTTGGAGGTTGGGTGTTGGGGGCTGGAGCGCATCCAGGTCTCGGTTCCGGTGCGTTGTGCCGGCAGCAGAAGCCCTACGCCCGGCCGGAGAGCAGTGGCCGAATTAAGTTCAGACGGGAGCTGTGGTGTGTGTCGTGTGGGTGGTGGATGTGTTGTGTGGTATAGTGTGGGGCAGACGGGAGCTGGAGGGGGAGGTGAGGGCGGGATGGAGGGGACCCTTCGCCGACGCTCCAACGTGGGCAGGATGCAACTCGTCGATGCTTTGCTGCGTTGCTCCGTCGATGCATCACCGCAATGAGGGGTTCTCCCCCTCCCTGACCCGCCCCCGCCAACGTCATACCGCAGCGTAGAGCCCACCCTCCACCGAGCACCGAAGTCGCGGACAGGATCTCTCCACCACCACCACCCATCTCTGATCCCGCAGCTCGATATTAACACCACCAACCACAACCGAAATGGCTAGGGAGAGGAGAAAAGGGCAGCGGCATCGACCGCGCGGGACGCCGCAGCTTCGGGTGACAGCCCCCCGGTCCCTGTTCCTGCTCGCTGCTGCTGCTGCTGCTGCTGCCGGCGAGCGGGTCATGGCAATGGCAATGGCACCTTCGTCGGTCGCCTTTTTTCGTTGCAGACGCCCCTTGCCCCGGTGCCTGTCCATCACCTGGCTGACACTATCCTTACTCGAGCTGATTACACCGCAGGGAGTTGTACCGCCCGAGTCCGCACATACTTCTCACACACACACCAACCTGCACCCGGCCTCCTGCCATGCAACCCTTCCCTCCAGTGTGTCCGTTTTTTCGACACCCACTGGCCGTCGCCGTCCGGGTGCCGTCTGGGGCCCCATTCCGAGGCCCGTTCCGGCGGCCATGTTGTTTTGTGTTTTTTTGTTTAGCGGAGACTCGGGAACAGCTGGGTCCGAGGGGTGAGGGAGGGGTTGAATGGCCTGCTCTAGAGACGATGCAAGCGATGGGGTCGTCATCCCTTTCGCTAAACACAACGAGCAGGCGAACTCGCCTGCCCGCCCGCCCGCTCGCTCCGGACCGTCTTCCCCGACAGGCCCGATCAAACCCTTCCCACCAGGTGAGCAACAAAACCTTAAATCGCGACGGCAGCCCAACCGAGACCCGGACGCATTTCGGCCCAGTGTCCTCCAACGTGACCTGCTTGGGGCTGGGTCGTTGCAAGAGGAGGAGCAACAGGAGGAGGAGGAGGAGGAGGTGGTGGGAAGGCGACATGCATCCATCTCCCCTGCCTGCCACCCTCGGGATCGAGGGCGCAGCAGACATCCAGCCTCCACCATGCCTCAAGTACCGCCCCGGCCGTTGTGTTAGTGAAGCTCAGAAGAATGTATGTGGAAATCATCCGCTCTACTACCCCTCTTAGCATAATTCTCTTTCCCGGCACTTTACCCATCTCCCTGAATGCGCACGCCTGCCCGCATTCTGTCTATAGGTATGTCCTCGTCTGCAAGCAACCAGACTTGCCACGCCGACTGACCGGCAGTGCCACGCTCCATTCGATCAACCCCCTCCTTGCATCGCGACCGGGAAGATACACATACATGCAAAGTAAATAGTTCCTTTCCTCGGTGCAGCGGTCGCGGGTGGCGGCATCTGCAGAGATCACGCCAGACTGGTCGCCTCCAGGGGCCCCCCGTGTTCATGACGAGGGTGAGAACAATACCCCCCCCCCTCCCCGCTATGGCCTTGGTGGGACAGATGAACAGATGAGACAGGTGGGTGCATCGTGTGGGTTAGGAGGGGGGAGTGTGTGTCGATTCGATCCGCAGATCCAATCCAGATGCACGGCTGCATCCACTCTCCTCCTCTCTCCCTATCGCCTCTCCCACGATGGACAGACCGACGGATGGATGGCCGAGTCAAACTTGCCGATTCACCACCCCGGTCCGGCTGCCGACTGCTGCATGTAGGCAGGTAGGGTTGATATGCACCTGGGCACGATGGGCGAGGACGGCCCCCCCTCCAGCCCCTCGTCCACCACCACCACCACCTCCTCCTCCTCCCCGTGCATACAGACGCATTCCATGAAGCAACACAACACCCCAGGCAAAAGGCAGCGTAACATCCCTCATCATCAGCCCCGAGGGCGCGGGGGAGGGGAGGGGAGGCAGGCGGAGGCTTCTTTGCGGTGTGCATGATCGCCGACCAGGCCCGACCAGGTCCGGCCTCGCCCCTCAAAATCTCGGTTTTTTTCTTCCTTGCCGCATGGCACGGCATGGATGATATGATACGTCACAAAGGGACTATTGCTGCCAGCTAGCTTGGGCTGTATATTTTGATGAGGCCTGAACTCCATCACCGAAACGCCTCGTACTGCGTGTGCCCCGCTCGGAGATCGCCATGGTCCCTAGAGGAGGGGGGCATGTAGGTGTGTATGTATGTACATATGCCGTGCCGCGATCGGGTCCGCAGATCAGTTGGGAAACGGGAAAATAGTCTGGCGAGTTGCCACAACATAGCCGTATCATGGACACAGCACCGAGGTGCCCGCCCACCCCATCAGCCAACTCCCCAACCACCAAACACCAACTCTCAGCCTAGGCTCAGCAAAACCCCTTCTTCCCGCTAAAATACTCCTTTACCGCCCTCACCTGCTGCTGCGGGATCGCGTACACGGGGTGGATCGGCCGCACGCGGTCGCCATTGTCAAACACCTGCGGGCCGTCGAGATACGGCAGGACGGCCCACACCGGGTCTGCCAGTCCCAGCACTGACGCTGCCGGTCCCTCCGTCTCGTCGGGCTCGTCCAGCTCCCACTGGTGCTGCGCTGAACTGAGGCCTGAGAGGACGTAGCAGGAGTGGTAGGCGTCGGACATTCTGTTTTGGTGGGGTGTGAGTAGCTGGGCTGGGGAGTAGGGAGGGAGTGAGGGAGTGAGGGAGGTATCGTATGACGGGACGCGTGACCTGGCACGGGGGGTTGGGGCGAAGCGTGGGAGTGAGTGGCAAACGAAAAGTGAAAAAAAAAAAAGAACTGAAGCTACTACTGACTTTCCAGGTTTATCGCGCAGGCCGCCCCTTTTGGTCTGGTCTTGGCAGCAACAGAGGATATACCGGATCAAGCCTTCCCGGCTGAACAGGCTGTCCTCTGCTGGCGGCAGGCGTGTGGTTGTTTTCGTTGTTGTCGTCGTGGCATCTGCCGCGTCACCGCCATTACCGCCGCTGCTGTTGAGGCAGGCCTCGATCAGGGGGAAGCATCCGCCGACCCAGTGGCTGTAGCAGCCGTCGACCAGCTTGTTGGTGCGCCCAGAGAAGCCGCCCTCGGGCGCGTACTGCCGGGACGAGAGCCAGGCGACCAGTCGTGGAACGTCCAGGTAGCTGTTGCGCGTGAAAGGTTGGGCGTTCGTCGTCGTCAGCCATGCGGTGCTCATTTGCCACACATGTTGGGGAGGCGGGGGGTGGGTGCAGGACTGCCAGCACCCCCCGCCCGATGATGCGCGTCGGGCATGGACATACCTCTGGATGCTGCGGCTCGGGTGGTCCAAGAGCGCGAGGCAACCCAAGGCGCAGAAGGCGTACGCCCCGTGTGCCTCGGCGTTGGGCTGGCCCGAGATGCCGCCTTCGAAGGTTTGGCCTGGGTGGGCGGGTTAGCAGAGTGAACGATCAGGAAGGCTCGGTGTGCCCATTGCTCCATGCTTACATCGCCGGACGTAGTCTGCCACGCCGGTAAGGAGGTTTGCGCTGCCGTCTTCTTTGTATGCCGGGGATTCGGGCGTCAGATCCAGCGGCAGACGCAAGAGGGAGATGATGACCGCTCCGCAGTATGCCCCCCTTCCCGCTGGTGGTTAGCTCCTTGACGTCGTTGCTGGTTCAAACTTCAGGACAGCTGACATACCTAATATCCTCCTCACCCCCAAGACAAACTTGGAACCCGCCATCGGGCTGCTTCAGACTGCACAGCCACTTCCACATGGCCTTGCGATCAACCACCTCGTACGCCTCCTCCCCGCCGACCAGCGCCAGCGACAACACAATGGCATAGCTCGTGGCCATGTGCGACAGCTGCCTGCCGCCACCACCAAACCCGCCTTCCTCGTTCTGCATCGAGCGTGCCGTCTGGATGACGGCCTCGCGGTACGAAGTCACGTCCTCGCCCAGCATGGCCATGGCCGACAGGCACCAGTACAGGAACCACGGGCGGCTGGCGTCGGCGGCGACGAAGCGGCCCGGCAGCCGGCCGAGGGACTGGTGCAGAAAGCGGATGTGCCGTTCCCGGTCCAGGCCCGGCACGCCGTGCTCATTGTACGCGACGGCATCGTCCTCGCCATCCAGGAAGGGCAGGCAGGCCTCGACCGTCCCGTCCTGGGCCTGCGAGGTGCCCGTGACCAGGGGGTCCCGGACGGGCGGGGGGTGGGTGAAGAGGTCTGGGATCATGAGTACGGGGGCTCGGGCGCCGAAGAAGAGCTCGTCGTCGACTTCTTCGGTGGTGTTTTGGCTGGGTTGTTGGGGGGATGCAGATGTCGACGGTGATGGTCGACGGTGCTGCTGTTGCGAGCCCGAACTCATCCTTTTCCACGGGAAGGCCACGCCCTTTTGACGCATCTGCGGCTTTGTCCCAAACCAAACAGCATACACAGCACAGCTCTCACCGGTTCTCGGCTAGGGGGGCACAATGGGTACAACAACAATGCTTGTGATGGACTCCCCGTTAGCATTATTCTTCTCACCGCGCCGCAATTGGGAGTCGATGAATGTTTGCGGCAACGAGGGGCAACCGCGGGGCACGCGGTGCCAAGACCTGGGGCAGCTGGCGGCTCAGCTGGCGGCTCAGAGTCGAGCCCAGCCAAAGCGGGTCCCCATCTCAGCTTCACGCCTTTTCGCTCTTGTCTCCATCCTTTATCCCTTGCGTCACAGCTGAGACTCAGTCCACAGTGTTGGCCATCCCAGACTGGAAGATATGGAATTTGGTGTGCCAGACGTCGATACAGGCTGTCTAGGATGCTCACGACGACGACTCCACTCACACGGCAACCTCCCTGCCTCATGCCCAACCTGGCAGATCCCCGTTGGGCTGGCGGCAGTCATCCGTGGCACAGGCACCGCATCCGAAGCGCGCAAACCCGCCGACGACCCAGCCCCCGGGGTTGTCGGCGGTGCTTGACGAAGGCCATCTGCGGACACTACCGGGCCGCTCCCCTTTTCTTTTGCCTTGCAAGGGGTTTCCTGGTCTCGACCTTCGGGGGGGTCGACGGGGCAGGGAAAAGAGTCGCCCAGGTTGCCCTCCAAAAACTGAGCCCGGCTGAGTGTGTGAGGAGTGGACTGCGAACTCACCCTCATCAAATCCCAACCGCCGATGACCCATCCCCAACCCCCTCACACCCAACCCGCTGGCCGATAGCGCCGGCGACGGCGTGGCCGCAACCCGCGGTTGCTCCGGGGAGCAACCCACAGCTGGGAACCCGGGATCGGTTCGGGTTAGAGCCCCCGACTGGTCACCGGCATCCGGGCGCCTGCCCGGGGTCAGGCCGGGCCTGGACTGGCTTCGCGGACCCTGGCTGCTCTGTCGGGCTCCTCCTGGATGTGTGCGCCGTTCACTGTGGCAGCTCCTTTCCCCACTGTCTGCGCGAGCCAGGAGAGGGGCAGAGGCTGCGCGCCGTTGCGCAGAAGCAGGTCAGGAGCGGTATACCCCTGTGCCGATGATGCTTGGGTTTGTTCGTGTTTTTTTCCCCCCGTTGGATTCGCCTCCCTCTCGGGTCTGTTGAGCCGAGCAGTGTGCTCTTCGTCCCTTTTTGCAATCCGCTCACTCGGTGACCTCCTTGGACGTGATTGAGATTTTCTCTTCCAAACACCGGCACTTCGATTGGTTGCCGTCCAACAAGGAGGGGAGGCTGATCTGATGAGGGTGGAGCAGCGGTGGCGGGAAACGACTTGGCCGACGCAAATGCACTGCACCAAGTACCTCGTACGCGTCCCTCTTGCAGACGAATACTTTGAAAGTCGGTGGAGTTGCTGTGTTGTTCGAGCCCCCGCGCAGCGCAGAGCGAGGGGGCATTCTGGCATTTTTGTCTAAAAACGTACAAGTGCATCTGACCGGGCTGTTGCATTCCCGCTTGGCTTCGTCGATGGAGCCACAGGGGGCCCCTGGCTCGCGGGAGGGGAGAGAGGAGAGCAAGGTTTCGTTCGGCTCTGCGTCTTTGTATCGACGGCTTGAGGACTGCATGGCTGGCTGTTTGGCAATGACTTGACTTCAATCGCATGCGAGGAACGCGGACGCGTCCGGCCAGAGCCAATTGGCTTCTCCACGTGCCGGGCATCTCGACGGCTCCTTGTCCAGCTCAACGGATTGGGGGATCGAGGAGCATCTGAACATGCTGTGTCCCACTCCGGGAGGGATCTGATAAGAGCGTGGAGAACCAGGCTGCTTGGTTGCAGATCACGCCGGAGCACAGTGGGGAAACCGACTGGGCACTTTGCTGATACTCCGAACCCCCCAGCCGATGCAACCCAGGGACTTTGAGACGCCACGATGTTGCATAGGACGGAAGAGGCGGCGAGTTTTGTCGCTGAGAGCGTGAATGATCGGATCCTCGTACATACATACAGAGTACAGATACATGTAGTGAGGTCGCTATACAGAAGGCAGTGCGTTTGTCCTTGTTGCCACATCCCAATCTTGCTTGGTCAGACTTGAGCATCAACTTGACAGTTCCTTGGCACCAAACCCAAGTGTGGAGGAGGCGTGTGCGACTGGCCTGGAAGCTGGATGTCTTCCGGACGGTTTCACCAGAGCGAGGATGAAACAATAACTCGAGAGACATTTCGCTGTCGGCAGGCCATTGGAAGCGGCAATCTATCGATGCTCCAGTGGGATTCAGGCAGAGTCAGTTGAGGGAGGACGAAGCCGTGGCCCGCGTGGCCCATAGTTCTGGCTGGAATGCTGGGAGTGGCAGGCGGCTGCCAGGCAGGCCAAGAAACAGCCCACCAATTCAGCCGCCAATGATGGGTTGGGGGAATGGGAGGCAAAAGCTGAAGGATTGATTCGGCAGCAACCGAGGTGTCATCGCCCAGAGGACACAACAACAGCACCCGGCGCCGCCATGTAACAGAAGGCCGTTGCGTATCGCTGCACCAGCAATCAATCTGCAATCTGGGCTCTCGAGTTATCGTGGATGCATCCTGACGCGCAGATGCCGCACCAGAGAGGTATTTTTGTCCTGGACTTCGCACGTGTGCGTCCCTTCTTGCTGTCGTGCCCAGGCGATGCTGGCTCATCAGGGGGCCACCGCCTCGGCCCGTGGATCTGCGCAACATCCAGCATCCAGCATCCAGCATCATTCAGCATCACTAGCGGCGTCCAGTAAGTGGTCTGTTTCGCCTGGCGGCGGAGAGGTGAAGCTGCCCCACTGACGCGAATCCGGGTGATGTGATGGGGGGGGATCGTCTGTGGTTTTGACGGGGTTGCAAATGCTTGTTGCTGCGGTCGCCAAGTCAGCAACCATGGGCTTGAGATCAAAAGCACGACAGAGACGGAGACGGCGGCAGGGTTGGGTGCTCAGTAAAATCTTGAATCCCGAGGCCCAGGTTTTTCTCTCCCGCTCTCTCGGTTTTGCCCTAGGTATTCCGTGGCTTGAGGAGCAGGGCTTTGCGGCCCTCCTGCTTGGAGTCGTTAGCCCAGTTAGCATTGAACGCCACCCGCCCGTTGCTCACACAAACAGCTTTTGATGAGCACCCCAGCCGGACACCTCGCAGCCACCAGGACAGCCACCTGGACAGCCACCTGGGCGGCTTTCGTGTCTGTGGGCTTCGCGATGTCAGCCGGCAGCCGTCGGGGCTGGGAAACACAGGCAGCAGGTCCCAGCACAGTGCGGCGGGGGCGTGACCAGGCCGTCCCTGGATCCCTGGACGGACCCAGCTTGACCCATTTCAAGGCCCAGCAGCCGGGCTCTGGCCCTTGCTGGACCTTGGCTGGACCTTGCTGGCCCTGGCTGGCCCCTGCTCGCCCTGGCTGCGGCTGATTGGACGAGCGGACCCTGCACCCACCCACCGCGAGCATGTCCCGCGGACGCCAGGGCCCAATCAGCGGGCGGCCTGTGACCGGGGTCTGGATGCACTCTCACCGCCTCTTCAACCGACAGGAGTTGCGTGAGAGCGAGCGGCAACTGGGGCGGGGGACGGGACAGGCACGGCTGGCTCGTCCCTCTGCTCCACCGCGCGCCCCATCTGCGCCAGCAGACTCAGCACGCCAGCGATCCTCCCCTCCCCTCCCCAGGACGAGCGCCAGCAGCCACCATTCTCCCACGCTCCCGCAATCCCTCCCCTCGCAAAAGCCCGAAAGGGGTCCTCCCGCTCGCCTTCCGCTCTCCCTCCCCCCAGGCTGACTGGCTCCTGAGTGCGTCGTGGACCCCCTCTCCCCTTTGCCTCGAGCATCGCAAAGAACCAACCCCCTTCCACAACGGCGACGACGACGCAGGTCCAGTCCTCGGCAGCCGTCTTTTTTCGTCCCTTCCTCCGTCGCCTACGTACCAACAGCGACGCAGGCAAACCGCGCAGACACCAACGCCCGGCGCTTCGCTTGTCATGAACGCTTCTTGACCGACTCGGCAGCGACTGAAGAAAGAGCGGTGTCCAGCACCCGCCCTCCCGCGCACCCTCGTCTCCCGTCGTCACAAGCCCGGCGCTACAATACCTCCGAATATCCTCCAACCCCCTTTAGACCGCCCTTCCGCCCTTCCGCCCCGTTTCCCCCTTCCCTGGGGCTCTCTGCCACCATGACTTTCGACTTCCACAACGCTGGGGGGGAAGCCGTCCTGCTCGAGCAGCTCGTGTACGACCACCGCGACCGCTACTCGTATCCCGCCGTCTCGTCGGCCGCCCCGTCGTCCCAGGACCACACGTCGACCGCCCTGACCACCATGGCCCAGCGCCAGAGTCTGAGCCCGGGGACGAACTGGCTGCCCCTCGACCTGACGGGCCCCGGGAGCGCCCCCGTCTCGATCCACTCGCCCAACTCGGCCAGCGGCGCCCCCTCGTCTCCCGATGACCAGAGCGCCCACTCGCCGGGTCACCAGAGCAGCACCATGTCGAGCCCGCTCCAGCACCAGCCCTCGCCCTTCCACACGGCCGCTCACCCGAATCCCTCGGGCCTCATCCCGGACTGGTCCCTCCCGCTGCAGGCCCAGCAGCAGCCCGCCGCCGACCTCTCGCAGTTCATTCAGGATTCCGCCCTCATGAGCTTCAACCCGTACGCCTCCAACTTCCAGCCTGGGCCCATCGAGTATCTCCCCGCCACCACCCAGGCCTCTCTCGAGGCTGGTCTCCAGCTCGAGCCCACCTTCGCCACCATGTCTCCAATTGATGCCACGTCGCGGGTGATGCAGTGGGGGGCCGGCATGGCCAACTGGCAGGATTTCGACACCACTCTCAACTTCCAGACCGACGGCCTCCCCCGCGTCAGGAGTCTGGGGAGCCATTCCCCAACCGGCACCTTCCTCGAGGTCCTCTCGCTCGGCTCGAGTAGCGACAATGGCTGGACTGCGGTGGACATGTACCCTGCTTGCGATACTTTCTCGCAGCCGCAGCACTCGCAAAGCCAGGCCATCTTCAACCCCAGCCAGACGCTCCATCTCAGGAACAACTCGGACTCGTCGGCTTCCGACGCCAACTCGCTCGAGTTCGGGAGCTACGAGGAGGTCACCTTCCCCTACTCTCCCTTCTCGCCCGGCTCCGACAGCTTTGTGGACCCGGCCAGCAACCACCGCAACTGCTCGCCCGGTCACCACCACCATCAGCCGGCGACGTCCACGGAGCTCATCAGCCCTTCTTCGGCCGTCGCGCCCATGGCCATCAAGACGGTTTCCACTTCCCGTGCTGTCATTGCCAGCGGCACCAGCGGCTCTGGCTCAACTTCGCCCCCCGCGAGGCGGAATTCTGGGACAAGAAAGAGCCCCATCGCCAAGGCCACAAAACCCGTCATCAGGAGGACTTCGACTGGCAAGAAGGATGGCACCGGCGAGAAGAAGGTTGGCAGGAGGCGTGGTCCCTTGCTCCCGGAGCAGCGCAAGCAGGCCAGCGAGATCCGGAAGCTCAGGGCCTGCCTCCGCTGCAAGTTCCTCAAGAAGACGTGCGACAAGGGCGAACCGTGCGCTGGTTGCCAGCCTTCGCACGCCCGCCTGTGGCAGGTGCCTTGCACGCGCATTGACATCAAGGACATTGGCTACTTCATGAAGGACTGGAAGGCCGACTACGAGCGCCACCTCGACCGCGGCATGTCCGTCTTCAATGTCAAGGGCTTCGCCCAGAAGGAGACGCTGATGTGGATTACCCACGGCTACGGCTTCTGCCTTCCTGTCATGGTCCGCGAGGTCTTTGTGGCGGACGAGAGCTGCTTCCAGGTCGACTGGGTTGAGTCGACCCTGCAAGATCAGGAGCCCATTGACTTTGAGATCCGCACCGAGCGCCTCGACGTCGGCCAGGAGGGCATCTCGATGGAGGCTCTCCACGAGTACCTCGACAAGCACATCGACGAGGGCTTTGAGCAGTTCATCGACGATCACTTCGAGGGCACCCCGTTCATCACCGACATCTTCAAGACGGCCCACCGCTTCTACACCAAGGAGCGCCTGCCCGTCATCCGCAAGGCCCTCAAGCTCGTCGTCGCCTACAACCTCACCCTCCACATCACCATGGTCGAGCAGCCGCAGACGGAGGAGCCGCTCGAGGGCCAGATCGAAGACGAGGACTCCAAGTACTACGGCAAGGTCGTCGCCCCGGTCATGATCAACTTCCAGATCAAGTGCGCCATGGCCGACATGTGGCGCGAGCTGCAGAAGGACATCCTCGAGGAGCTCTCGGCCCTCTACTCGAGCGTCTACAGCGGCGAGCGCCTCAAGAACTGGCCCACTATCTTCATGCTGGCGTCGATCCTGCTCGCCGTCTGGGAGGAGATCCAGTTCGACTGCCACTACCGCGTCCCCGACCCGGTCGCCGTCGAGAAGTTCTGCACCGACATGGAGACGGTCCCCGTCGGCGTCATCGTCGGCCTCTTCCACGCCATCTCGCAGAAGCTGCCCGCCTTCACCGAGTGGGACACGCGCAGGCACGGCCAGCTGCTCAACAACAACCCGGCTGTCTGCGAGGCCATGACGGAAGTTCGCCAGCATGTCCTCAAGCATGGTAAGCTTTCTCTCCGCTCTCCCCACCGTAAGACTATGATAGCTAACCCACCATTACAGAGTCGTACCTCCGGACCCGCTCCGACTCCAAGTTTGACCGCTACGACTTTGACTCATTATCAAACAAGCTCCTCTCCAAGCTGGTCATTCGGTCCAACTAGGTTTCGGCTCTGTTTCGTGCGGCATGCTGTTTCCACTACGATACCCCGTTGTCGTTGATGGTATAATCTTGGGTTTCAACCCGTGAGGGTTATGATTCCGTATCTTTTTTTGTCTTGTTTCATGTGTGTTGTCTGGTCCTTTGGACCTGCTGCTGAGCGACGGCGTTGTGCTTTTTCTGCCATGTTATTTGCTGTTTTTTTTTATTCACTTGACACGACTCTCGCTACCATTTTTCTTCATCTTCTTCCACTCTCTCTCAGGGCTGGTTTGCCCACGGCATTGGGGACCATGCTGCTACGGAAAATGACTGACGTCCATCATGACGGGAAAGGCATTGAGTTATGACCCAAAAGAAAACCTTTTTTTTAGTTTTTATTATTTTGTTTTACGTTTAGTTTATTTTTCTTTTTGATGATGTCAGAACGCAAACACACCCACACACATCAATCACAGCACACAAATCACACACACCAGCACTACACAGGACCGACGATCTCGTATGCCATTTTTTGCTGATGGCGATCTGAGGGGGGAAACCCAGGGATGGATGGATGGATGGATGGATGGATGGATGGACGGACGGACGGACGGACGGACGGGAATGGGCGCATGTTTCCTTGCTTCTTTTTCTCTTTTGGCAAGCAGCGGCGGCAGCCGTGATGGCAACAGCTGTGGTGGGGAGATGATGGTGGATGGGGGGTGGTTTTGAAATGACCCGGGATATTGTTTGTTTTCTTGTTCTTTTCGCAATGCTACGCTACGCTATGCAACGTGGTTACGAAGATGACGCAGAGAGCATATAGAAAAGAGTTTTTGATTTTGTTCGTGACCTGATTACGTGGATAATTTTGTGTGCCATAGCCGTGTGATTTTGTGTGCCCGGCCGGCTGGCCCTGAGTAAGCCATCTGCTGGCTCACGGCAAAGTGGTGATGTACGAGGGTGATCTGCCAGCCACCAGAGGACGGATGGGGCGGAGTGAGACAAGGTGAGACAAGTTGCTGGCCGGCGCTGTTGGGTCACGGGATTGGCAATTTGGAGGAGGGACCTGATGGGCTGGATTTGGCGGCAAACTCGCTGATACCCATCAAGGTGGCTGGCTGGCTGGCTGGCTGGCTGTCCTGTTCTGTCATGCCTGGGGGAAAGCACGGCTGTTCTACGGAGTACAATCTGGACAAGATGGGATGTGACTTGACCTCGTACTTGTGGTGGTATTGAGAATGTGGTCGGTCTGTTGGTCCTTACTGGCGGTGCGGCGTGGGTGATCCGTCGGCCTTGGGGAGGGGAAAGGGAGGTCACGCCGTTGTCAGGCGTTCCCGGCCCCGAGGTTGTCAGTCCCATCTTGCCCCCCTTAGTTGAAGTTGGCGTGAGGCATGGCTTTTGTCTTTGGGAGTGTTGTTTGTTTGGCTAGTTGGGGATCAAGGTGTCGATCTTGTATCTGGGGTTTTGGTGGGTGGTGGATGTGCTCTTTTGGTGTTGATTGCTTGATACTTCAAGTTGTTTACCTAACCACAACAGTTGTCTGTCTTGTTTTTGGTCCTTTTTTTCACTATTCCGTTTCAGCTCTTTTCACTTTTGCCCCTTTTTTTTCTTTCCTTTTCCATCGAGAGTCCCTTGCTTTTACACACCATGATGTACTGTATTAGGAGGTTCGCATGTCGCCGGTGTGTCAGACGTTGAGGTGCTTTCCGTGAACTGGCAAACCGAGCCTGATGGACAATTATATAGGCAGGTATGAACCTGTCGACATTTCCCAGTAGGATACCTCGACCGACGACAGAGTGGAGGACCGCAGCACAGAGGACGACATCGCCGAGGTCCATCGGGCCTTCGCGGCCGACCCAAAAACGGTACGACGCATTTTGGATGACGTCTTCCCCCCCACGGACCCTGTCGACGACTACATCACGGATCTCGAGGAACGGTGTGCTCCTCTTCGCCCAGGTGCAGCAGCAGCACCGCAACGCCGGTGCGCCCATGCCGAATGCGGCGACACTGGGCTTCTTCATGGTTGCGCCCATCGCGCGTATCCGAGAGCATCTGGAGCGGGCCCGGGAGCCTGGTCTACTGCCCCAGGCTTGGCCGAGGATGCTCCGTGGCATCAACCTACAGGCCTCATGGGTAACCGGCTCTTGCGTGCTTCGTTCTTGGGCTTGGAATGCGGTTCTGGACTATCCAGACCGTGGATCTACGACCAGTGCCGCAGCCCTCGTGGTAAGTAAGAGCTCGGTGATCCACTACGCTGAATGTCCAAGGCCACTAAACTAACAGAGACGGTGGCACAGGCGCAGGACCGGCGTGGGAGTCTCTGTGTCCTCTCCGGAACGGAGGCTCCCGAAGAGACACATGTTTCCCCATCCGTGACCGAAAAGAGCGAGACGTTGGATCTCGACACGCTCCTCGAGTCCTTCTGGGGCATCGGCAAGGCTCTCGGCTGGCGCAAACTCTACGAGGACCCAGCAATTACCCAGTCCATCAGCAACTGCCTCTCCCTCCACCGCCAGACCTCTTTTCTGGTTTAAAAAGGCTCGGCTCGCGCTCAAGCCGGTCGCCCGGACCCCAACCACGATCACGCTTCAGTTCCACTGGCTACCGCGGACGGCCCTCAGGCCGTGGACCGTCATCGACGTCAGCCCGGGGGCAGTCGTGGAGTGGACCGCCGGCCTGAGAGCCGCGGGATGGGGTTCTTGGGGGGGCTTGGCACACCGGCCAAGCGGCGTGCCCATCCAGACTGGCCGGACGTATGTTGTCCGCGCAGAGAAGGGTAAGGACTTGGAGCTGCGGTGGAATCTCGCGCGGGTGGCTGCGATATGTGGGGCGGGCGAGGGCGACGATGACTAGCTCACTCGGAGGAAGCTTGGGTTGTCGTTAACTCGCTGGAGTAAGGTCCTCGTCACCGGGGGCAGCGGGCGTTGGGATCTGGTCGGAGTGCATTGTTTTGGTGAGACGGGTTTCTGAGGGGACATGTTCTGTTGCGGGTTGTATTTACGGAATGCACAGGAGCGCAAGGAATGGAGACGGATACGCCTGGCCCCATCCGATCGACGTCATTCTGCGCCGCGTTTGCCGGGGGCCAAGGGGGAGAACCCCACCGCAGCCCGCTAACTCCAAACCCCTGTTCCTGTTGAGGACCACCAAGGTCCTCACGCCAGCTGGGTGAGCCAAGACAGTGACTGGCTTTGCTGTTACTGTATTCTACATGCCTACAGATGTACTGTGTACCAAGTTATCTCGCGGGGCGTGGTCTGTCTGTCTGGCAAAGTTGTGTGGTGATGCAGAAGAGACAGCCAACGGCATCGGATCACGTCTCATCGCGATAAGGGCGGGCGATGGGATGGATGGCCGTCAGTCCGCGGCCGAGAGAGGAGAGCTTTCAAAGTAAGCATGCTTTCCGAACGCGTGGGGAGCAGGCTCGGGTGGTCGGCCTGGCTGAGACGCTGTTGGCCCCCCTGAAGCCGTCTGTTTGCCCCGCTCCTCCGCTCGCCCTGGTCTGGACCTCAGGTGACCGTCTCAGAGACCCCTGGTGTGGCGGCGGGCTGGCAGCAGCGACACCAGGGAGCGTGGATGCGTTCTTTTTGACGCTGGCAAAAAGTCAGACGGCCTCGTGCAAATGAGATGTAATTTTGTCCATGGCCTGGGCTGAAAACCAAGCAGAAAAATGCCACTTCCTCGGGGCTGGCCGATGTGCGTTCGCGACTTTCGCGGCGTTTGCAGCATTCGCTTGACCGACCACGTCACCGGCCTTGCCCGGCGTCACCCGCTCGGGCTGGCTTATCAGAGGTGCGGGGAGGCCGCACGCCCAAAGACAGGGGTGGTTCGGCAAAGGGCGATGGCTTCCTGGGGAGGTACTCCGTAGAAGCAGAGCGTGGAAGCCCAGGCTCGTCGATGCCTTTCCAAGCAGCTCCTCACAGAGCAGGATTGAGAGATGGATTCCAGCGCTTTGCAGATAGTTTCTGATGGAATGCTTTGAATGCTTTGAATTATTCAGCAGACAGATTCCTGCTGTGGCAAGCAGGAGCGAGCGGTCTTTGGGGGTGAGGCTGGCGCCTGCCCCGCCACGCCCATGCGCCTGACTGGCTGATTCCAGCAGATTCGCCCCACTTCTGTCACCCCCTCGCATTGACCGCTCATGGCGGTTGCGCCTTCCCTGACGCATTCACAGCCACCCCGCCCCCGGGTGGCGGCAGCCTGGCCACCCGCTCGCTCCCTCACCCGCTCACTGCCACTGCCTGCCATCCGGCGACCACGCGCGTTTGCCCGACTGCTATTTAAGCCTTGCCAGCGCCTCCTCCCCCTCCAACTCCCATCTTTCTTCCTCCATCAACCCAGACCTCTTCGTTCTGCCATCCATCAGGCGCGCATCAGGATCCAGTCCAGCCATCACTCAAGCATCCAACCACTCAAGAAGACCATCCGCATCATCCGCCCACCATGCAGATCTTCGTCAAGACCTGTAAGTCGCCTTCCCCGCATCCGCCGCCGCAAGCACCCGATGCTGACCTGCGCGCACCACAGTGACCGGCAAGACCATCACCCTTGAGGTGGAGTCCTCCGATACCATCGACAATGTCAAGTCGAAGATTCAAGACAAGGAGGGCATCCCTCCCGACCAGCAGCGCCTGATTTTTGCCGGCAAGCAGCTTGAGGACGGCCGCACCCTTTCGGATTACAATATCCAAAAGGAGTCGACGCTCCACCTCGTCCTGCGCCTCCGCGGCGGCATGCAGATCTTCGTCAAGACACTCACCGGCAAGACTATCACCCTCGAGGTGGAGTCGTCGGATACCATCGACAACGTCAAGTCCAAGATCCAGGACAAGGAGGGAATCCCTCCTGACCAGCAGCGCCTCATTTTTGCCGGCAAGCAGCTCGAGGACGGCCGTACTCTTTCTGATTACAATATTCAGAAGGAGAGCACCCTCCACCTTGTCCTCCGCCTCCGCGGTGGCATGCAGATCTTTGTCAAGACTCTCACGGGGAAGACCATCACCCTGGAGGTCGAGTCGTCGGACACGATTGACAACGTGAAGTCCAAGATCCAGGACAAGGAGGGAATCCCGCCCGACCAGCAGCGCCTCATCTTCGCTGGCAAGCAGTTGGAGGATGGTCGGACTCTGTCCGACTATAACATTCAGAAGGAGAGCACCCTGCACTTGGTGCTCCGTCTTCGTGGTGGCATGCAGATTTTCGTCAAGACCCTCACGGGGAAGACGATCACGCTGGAGGTGGAGTCTTCGGACACGATCGACAATGTCAAGTCCAAGATTCAGGACAAGGAGGGGATCCCGCCTGACCAGCAGCGCCTGATCTTTGCGGGCAAGCAGCTGGAGGATGGTCGGACTCTGTCCGACTACAACATCCAGAAGGAGAGCACTCTCCATCTGGTGCTGCGTCTGCGTGGTGGCCAGTAAGCGGCGGGCGATTCTTGGGCCATGGTTTTCAGCGTTAATGGGAGGGTCAGCCGAAAAGGCGGCGGCCTGGGTTTGGGTTCTTTCTAGCATGACGACACGGTAGCAGCATGATACCAATGACGAACCGGCTCGATTTGAGTCAAATCTAGAGTGTGCCATTTGAGGTGAATGTGTTGTTTGTGCTTGACACTCTGACCGAGACGAGTGTTGGTCCCCCCATCTTGGTCCCCATCTTGGTCCCCACTCGCTGCGGTGAGCTGTGGTGGGCCGCTTCTGGCGATCAGCGATGCTCTGATGAAACTTCCTCCGCCCTCGTTCTTCCCCAGGACGCCAGGCCTCGAAGGCCTCGAAGGGCGCTGCGTGAGCAAATCAAATCCAGAATGCAGCTTGCCCGAAGAGACCGCAAGCTTCGGGAAGCAGAGCCTCTTTTGCCTGCGTGACCGCTCTCCCCAAAATCTTTGCCACATCCATTTTCTCCGTTGGCATCGCACACCCCGAGCGACCTGTTTGCATTCCACTCGTAACCAACCGAGACCGACAAAAACCAACAACCTCTGGGCTTCTCCAGCTCGCCGGTCGTTTGGCGCCTCGCTCGGTTGTTACAAATCGATCGACTTGCTTCGCCAAACTATGCCGCCGTACTATTACCACCTCAAATTCGAGCTGTACGCGACGCCCGACCCGACCGCCGTTCCCCAAGCCCACAGCAGCAAGGCCACCGACGACATCTGGGTCCCTGCGCCCGGCGCAAGCATCTTTGACGAGCTACCCTCGCATCCCGTTTACAGTCGAGACCGCACTCTGCCATCGTTGCAGCGGTGGGTGGACGGGGCTTACGACGGACACGACAACGACGACGAACGGAGCGGGAAGGGATACTACGCCGCGGCGGAGAATACGAGGGTGATTGACTGCGGCGCGCGGCGGGGGAGGACCACGGAGGATACTGATTTGGAGGATAGCGCTGCGGAGGGGCTGGGCAACGACCGCGGGGCACACCTTGGTCGTCATCGGCGGGGATACGTCGTCCGCCTGAACGAGGCGCAGGCCCGCGCGCGCGCTGAGAGGTCGCCGCCGCCGCGCGTCGCTGACGGGATTGGGCCCGGCAAGGCGGTGGGCGACTGGCGGTTTGGGAGGGTGCGGATCGAGAGCTTTGATCGTGCGTCCGGGGGTGAAGAGATGATGGCTGCGGCGGGGAGGGCAGCGGCGCAGGAGGGGGAAGGGGCGGGGGCGGGGGCTACGCCCGCCGCGAGCTTGGGGCCAAATTTGGGAGGCATGGGGCTGGCGACCAAGGCGAGGTATGAACCGCTGAGGACGAAGAATACGGAGGCGGGGTGGGGGATTGTGCATTTGTACCGGGAGGGGGAGGAGGCGAGCGCGTTGAGGGAGGGGGTTGTTGACGGGGGTGAAGGGGAGGAAAGTGGAGGGGAGAAGGAGGGGACGATACTGTGCATCCCCGCGGTGCCGAGTTATATGTCGCCGAGCGACTTTTTGGGGTTTATTGGGGAGAAGTGGAGGGGGGAGGTCAGCCACTACCGCATGGTCATGACGAGCAGGATGAGCAGGTATATGGTTTTGATGAAGTTCCGGGATTGTAGGAGGGCGAGGGAGTGGAAGAAGGAGTTTGATGGGAAGCCGTTTGACAGTGTCGAGGTACGTGATGCTCCCCTCGGTTCGGTGCGTGGCTTGGGTGCTGACAATTCTACCAACAGACCGAGATCTGCCACGTCACGTTCATCAAGTCGATCACCGTCGAGACTCCCAGTGCGGAGAGCGGGCAGCGAAAACCCTCCGAGGCCAACAACGACCGCTTCTCGCCCACCTCCCCCATGGCCAACTCGCTCAAGCCCTTCCCGCCGCCGACCCCGAACCTCATCGAGCTGCCGACCTGCGCGGTGTGCCTCGAGCGCATGGACGACACCACGGGGCTGATGACCATCCTCTGCCAACACGTCTTCCACTGCACATGCCTCCAAACGTGGAAAGGCTCAGGCTGCCCAGTCTGCCGGGCGACCAACCCCAAGCCGCACCACGACGGCTACGACCCCAACAACCCGTGCTCGCAGCCGTTTGGCTCGGGCGTATCCAACATCTGCGCCAGCTGCAACTGCACCGATGACCTCTGGATCTGCCTCATCTGCGGCAACGTCGGCTGCGGCCGGTACAACGGCGGGCACGCCAAGGAGCACTGGAAGCTGACGGCGCACAGCTTCAGCCTCGAGCTCGAGACGCAGCACGTGTGGGACTACGCGGGCGACATGTGGGTACACAGACTGATCCGCGACAAGGGCGACGGCAAGGTCGTCGAGCTGCCGCGGAACAATGCCAACGACGGCCGCCAGTCTGCTCAAGAGGGAAACGACGATGTCGTCCCCCGCGCCAAGCTCGACGGCATCGGAATGGAGTACACGCACCTCCTCACCAGCCAGCTCGAGAGCCAGCGCGTTTACTTTGAGGAGATGGTCAACAAGGCCGCCGACAAGGCGGCCAAGGCCTCCGCAGCGGCCGAGTCAGCATCCGCGGCGGCGGCCGAGGCGCTCGCGCAGCTTGCCTCCCTCCGCGAGGAGCACCGCGTCCTCAGCAGCGAGACGGTACCCGCGCTAGAGCGTGACGTCGCGCGCGAGAAGGCCCGCGCGACCAAGTCGGCTGAGCTGGCGCGGAGCTTGGGCAAGGCGCTGCAGGAGGAGCGGGAGGTCAGTGCCGGGCTGATGAAGAGGATTGAGCATCTGCAGGGGGAGTCGGAGGGGGTGAGCAAGGGGATCGAGGCGCTGCGGGCGGAGAATGAGGAATTGAAGGAGATGAACCGGGATTTGAGCTTGTTTATTAGCGGGCAGGAAAAGTTGAGGGAGATGGAGAAGGAGGGGTTGGTGGAGGAGGGGGAGCTGGAGGATGGTACTGTTGCTGTCCCTGAGGCGGGGGGGAGCGGGGGTAGGAGGAAAGGGAAGGGGAGGAGGAAGTGAAGCGCTCTCTGGAGGTTATTAGTTTTCTTCGGATTATTGGGTGTTCATTGAAATGCGAAATTGGTACAGCGATCACTTCTCTCCTATTCTCTCACTGCATTGTAGGTGTACTGTATGTCTGTGTCGCCGTCCCATGTCCAAGTTGATGATGCTTGGCAGGGGGGCCTGTTCCTGGGTTGACTGTCACATGCCAAAAATCCCACATGGCATTTTTGCTGGATCTCCCTTCCCTCAGGGTTTTCTACCCCCGAAGTGGATTTCAGCGAGGGGGCAACCAGCCGCAGCCGCGCTATCTGGGCTTGGCGAGAGGGCCTGAACGGCTCGGCATGGCGACGCGGATCGCCCGAGGGGAGGGTGGTGTGTTGGAAGAGGTGATCGGGGACTTTTGGGTATGGTGGGTATGCTGCTGCTGCCGAGTAGAGGCACGGAGGGGTGTTTGGACGTGGCGGACTCAAGAGACGGCGCCTGAAGCAGCGGCCGGAGTAAGGCAGCTGAAGGGCTGTGGCAAACTGACAGAGCCTTACTTGGTGTGTGTTCAGCGCGCCATGCACGCCACGACGGCAATGCCGGCGTCTGGTCCCGAGGAATCTGACGTGACATTGGAACTTCGCACAGAAAACCAACTAGACCAGGTACGGCAGCTGTCGGCATTTGGACACCGATCGGTGCAAGAGCCGCTGCAGGCTGTGAGGTTAGCTGCCTAAAGTTAGAACAATAGTGCTTGCTGGTGTTCTGGGCAGAAATAGAAGACAGTCCTCGACGGGAACAGACGCCGAGCTAGCGTGTGGACAGCCAAGCAATGGAATGGAGATCTATGGGGTCCTTTCGTAGGGCGCGGTTGGGGGCAGACCCATCGGTGCGGAGTATTATGCTGGAGCTGGGGTTTTGGTATTGGAGTTCTCGGGGGAGGGTGTGGAGGTGTATCCACAGCGGGGAGGGGGGAATACTCCCCTTGTCTTATGATCCCGAGAGGACTAATGAGCAGCTCGGCGAGATAGCAACCTCGAGGCCAAACGGCGGCAGCAGGGTGATCCTTCGCCGGTGCCGTCTTGTGGCCGCCTGTATATCAACACAGTGGCGGGGAGGAGCGAGGGCAGAGGAAGGGCATATCGAATCGGTTGGCTGCTCCAGCCTCCTCCCACTTGCCAGATCGGCCGAGCTTTCCAACCGGAGCAGCCAGGTGGGCGTTGGTCCGGCAGGCACAGGGTCGACATGATCGAAACCGAGGTTAGATCTATCCAAGATGGTGCAGTTGGTTCGGGATGGACCAAGCTGCCGGGAGGCGTGCTGGTTGGCGGAATGTCTCATCGATCGATGGCGCCACAGAGCCGCTCCACGCGGTGGTGCAAGCACCAACGGTTTCGGCATCAAGGAGGGCCGGCATGGAGATGCACGCTGCTCTCACCATCCCTGCCAAATTAAGGTAGTTCAGTAGCACTCATATGCATGTCAATCCTTTTGGAGAGGGTTGCCTCGAGAGCGGGTGCCACAGTCCCGGGCGCGCCTCGGCACGCAGGACATGGTCGCAGTCTCGCGTCTGCAAGATGACGGCGGCGCGATGGAGACCTTGATAGCAGAACAGGCCACCGCCAGGGTTTCCCCACCGTGGCGGATATTAGGGCAGCATACGAATACAGAGGAGGCTGACCGGTGTGCTCAGAACTGGTGGTACAGACTCGGCCGGTTGGGTGTCGAAAGGGCAGCTCCAGGAGATGGCTCGGAGGGCGACATCAAAATCGGCTCAGGGGCGGGCTTGGGAGCAAATGGCGGCAGCATGGCGGCGGCAAGGAAGGGCAGGCGAGGAGCCGAGCCGCGGTTCGAGATGTCTGGAGAGGTGTCTGTGGGATTGTTTTCACCGTGCTCTACTTGTTGTTGCTGCTGCTCCTTGTTATTGTTGCGAGCCGAGGACTTTTTCGTAGGGCCCAAGCTGTTTGTCATGGCCTTCTATCAAGCCATTGAAAAGGAGAATGCAATCCGCAGGAGAGGGTCACGTCGATGGCTGTGCGCAACAAAAATCTGGTGATGGCCAAAGTGCATCGAAAACACAACAGAATCACCGTTCGGCGGGGTGGTGAGGATAGAGAGGTGGAGAGAGATTGGGGATGTGGTGGATGTGGTGGATTGCAGTGTGGATGCATTTGGTGGGCCTGTCATCCCTGCACCGCCGCGACAGGGTTTGCAGCTCGGCCACGAGCAACTGAGTTCCAGGGGGGTAACAACAGGGGGCAACAGGGGGCCAAGACCCGGGCCAACGGCAGGGGATGCAGCTGTGGCAGGTCAGGTCCTGGCAGGTTGGGGGGATGACATCGCGCCCCACCCCACTTATTTTTCTGCGGTCGGTGGGCCATGCGCAAGCTTGCCAACCGAATTTGCTCTCGCGCATGTGTGCTTTCTCTCCTCCAGCTGGGGCGCTGCTTGGGGACGCTGGGGCATGGCGCTGGGGCATCGGAGCAGCATGGAAGCCTGGGGGACGAGGCCATCCATCCATCCATTCCATTCCAGCGAACTGGCCCCCCTTGGTACTAACTCTGTACCGAGCCCCGGCGCTATAAAACCTCGTGTTGGGTCTGCCCTGGTCCAGCTGGGCTTTGCTGCTCTGTTCTGCTGCTGCTCGTGCTGCTGGTGCTCGACGGTTGAGTCGAGTCGAGTCCAGCCGTCGAGTCGATCCCGCGATAATCGTCCCGTACCCCTCACTTTGGGGGATGGATTAATATCAGCCTCCCCGTCCTTATCTCCTGCCGCGTCTGGAGCTCGCCTGTTGTTGGGATTTCCCCCTCCCTCGTCCCTGTTGCAGTTCCACCCCCCTGCGCCCCACCAACCAACGGCTGCTTCACGTGTGACAGGACCTTCATCACTGCGCCGCTTGCTGCAGCGAATCGAGGCTGCTTCTCGAGCCTTGCTTGGAAGTTGGAAGCTGGACCAACATCGAGCGCCGCACGCCTTCAAGTATCGCCCTCGCGCGCCCTCGGCCTCCCTCCCTTGCGCCGCCCAGCTCAAGGCTGCTCGCTTGGAACCATCGAGGCCCAAGCAAGCCACTGGCGCGGGATTTGCTCTTTAGCTCACCCTCGCCTCGCCACCTCTCCTCGCTCGCTCGCTGCCCAGGAGCATCCCCGCGCTCCTCGCATCCTAGGCACAGAACAAGGACAAAAAACGAGACGGCGGCTTGCGATCACGACATACGACGGCAAGACTGCGATATTCCGCCGACGAGGCGACGCGCCCACACACCCCTGCCTGCCCGTTCGCGTCAGCATCCTTTCTCACATCCGCCACCAACACAGACGGCTGTTAAAATATACGCGGCAGACCGGTAGCCCTCGCCCTAGCTGCACACTCTCGACTCTGAGCACGCACACAGGTCTTGACGCTTGATCGCCATGGCCGCCGAAACCTCAAAGTCCACCCAGCAGGGCCCGCCCCCGCCGTCGCCCTCCAAGGAGCTCTCGCCCATGAACCCATGGAGGTATGATGTCGTCTTGTGGACAATGTCGGTCCTGGCCGACCTCTTCTTCCGCGAGGTTCATCCCCGCGGTGCCTGGAGGGTGCCCCGTCACGGTCCCATCCTCTTTGTCGCCGCGCCACACGCCAACCAGGTATGAGACGTTGCTTTCTCTCCCCCCTCGCGCCGTATCAAGCTGAGCATTGCTCGCGCACAGTTCGTCGATGGCCTCATCCTGCAACGAACCCTCCGACGAGAGGCGAAACGCCGCGTCTCCCTGCTCATTGCCCAAAAGTCGGTACACGGTTTCATCGGATGGGCCTCCCGCCAGGTCGGCTCCGTCCCCGTCGGCCGCGCCCAAGACTCGGCACGACCTGGGACAGGCACAATCTACCTCCCCGATCCGATCAACGACCCGACCCTCATCCGCGGAATCGGCACCGACTTCGAGAAGCAGGCCGAAGTCGGCGGCATACTCTTCCTCCCCTCCATCAAGGGCCAGAGCGGGTCGAGCGTCGAGATTGCCGAGATCGTCGGGCCCGAGGAGATCCGCATCCGGCGTCCCTTTAAGGACAGGCTCGCCGTCACGCAGCTCACCGCCCGCGACGATGTTGACAAGGACGGCAATATTCTGAACAAGGAGGTCCCAGGCCCCAGGCCAGACTACCAGGGAACCAGGTACAAGCTTGCCCCTCATATCGACCAAACCAAGGTCTACCAGGCGGTCTTCGACCGGCTCAAGGCGGGCGGGTGCGTCGGCATCTTCCCCGAGGGCGGCAGCCACGACCGCACCGAGCTGCTTCCGCTCAAGGCCGGCGTGGCCATCATGGCCCTGGGCACCCTCGCCGAGGCCCCCGACTGTGGCCTCAGGATTGTGCCCGTGGGCATGAACTACTTCCATGCGCACAAGTTCCGCTCGCGCGCCGTGGTCGAGTTCGGCCCCCCGTACGAGGTCCCCGCGAAGCTCGTCGAGATGTACAAGAACAACCAGAGGCGAGCGGCGATCGGGCAGCTCCTTGACCACGTCTACGATTCGCTGGCTGCTGTCACCGTGTCGACCCCCAACTACGACACCCTGATGGTTATCCAGGCCGCGCGGAGGCTGTACAACCCGACTGGCAAGAAGCTCCCGCTGCCCGTGGTCGTGGAGCTTAACCGCCGCCTCGCCCTGGGGTACGAAACGTACAAGAATGATGAGCGCATCATCAAGGTCAAGGAGTCGGTCACCAAGTACAACCAGGATCTCCGGTACCTCAACATCCGCGACCACCAGGTCGAGTACGCCAGCATGTCGTGGATCACAGTCGTCTTCACCTTCTTCTACCGGCTTGTCAAGCTCGCCATCCTCTCGGCGGGCGTGCTCCCGGGTCTCATCCTGTTTGCGCCCGTCTTCATCGCCACCAAGTACATCAGCCACCAAAAGGCCAAGACTGCGCTGGCCGGCTCGACGGTCAAGATCCAGGGCAAGGACGTGATCGCGACGTGGAAGCTCCTGGTATCGCTGGCCTTCGCGCCGGTGCTCTACAACTTCTACACGTCCCTCACGGCCTACTTTGTGTACAAGGACCGGCTCGGCGGGCGGGTGCCCGAGTGGGTGCCCATCTGGCTCGTGTTTTTGGCAGGCTGGATCTTCTTCCCGACCATCACGTTCGCGGCGCTGCGCTTCGGAGAGGTTGGTATGGACATCCTCAAGTCGCTCAGGCCGCTGCTCCTCTGCATCATCCCGTCGTCGAGCTACAGCATCAGCCAGCTGCGCGAGCGCCGCGCCGAGCTCAGCGCCCAGGTCGCCGAGCTCATCAACACGTTCGGCCCGGAAATGTTTGACGACTTTGACCACACCCGCCTCGTCTACGACTCGCACGTGCGCCACCCCGTGTTGCCCACGACAACCACAGCCGACGGCCACGACGGCGCCGCGCCCAAGCCCCCCACCTCCCGCAGCCACTCCGGAGCGTCCTCCCCGGGAGCCAGCGGCACCGGCAGCCCTCTCATCACGCGCCGCAACACCACCCAATCCAGCCGCGCGATCCCCCGCAACGAGTCCTTCAGCAACATCGGCCAGGCGCCGCTCTTCGCTACCCGGCCCCCAAGCCGAAACCGCAGCCGGAGCAGCAGCGCCGGGTTTGGTGCCGCGTTCCCGGTCAGCGGGTTCACGACCCTGGATAGTAAAGAGGGGTTCGCGCAGGCGAACGCCAAGATTAGGGAGGCGATGCGGGAGAGGGGTGAGTTGAGGAGGAGGCAGAGCGAGCATCGGAGGGGGAGCGAGGTGTTGGGGGATGGGGATGGGAGTAGCAGCAGTGAGGAGCGGGAGGAAGGGAGGAAGATGCAGTAGGCGGTGATTGGACGGTGGTTTAAAGGGGGGCGGGGGGGGGGTGGGGGGGGGGGGGGGGGGGGTATGAAGTAGGGGAACAGAGAAGGGTGGTTCGGGGTTGTTTTTGAGTTTCTTGGGTATTTTGTATACGGTGCGTGGGAGTTTGGCTCCCGCTGCTGCAGTCGCGTTCGGATGCTTCTCTTTTGCTGGATTTTTGGTCTCTCTCTCTCCTTTTGGGCGGCTGGCTGTTTGACAACAAAAAATGGGGTTTGCTTGGTTGGGAGGTTCTCTCTCTCTCTCTTTCTCTCGTTGGGCTTGCGTTGTTTCAAAGGGGACCATAATGGATGCCTTTTCTATATAGAAAAATGAATGAATCCGGTTGCGGACGTGGACGACGAGTGTTGATTTCGCAATGCAGATAGGCCGCGTTGCCTTGCTGTAACCCCCGCCCCCACCTCCCCACCTGTAGATGATCTGATAAGATGGCTTGGGTGCAGGTGCATGTGCTTGGCCCTGGCCCTGACCCTGGCGAGGCTCCTCCTCGTTGAATCCCTCTCTGCCCCTCTGCGGATCATTACGCAATGCCCACGCAAGCTGCCGTCATGCACGCTCCTGTGGCTAGCCGTCTCCATAATAGTGTGCGTTTCTTGTTGAGGGGGATGGGGGGGAATGTGTGATTGTTGCTCGGCGTTACGAGCGAGGAGTTGGTTTGGGGGGGGTTGTCTCGCGGTGGTGAGTTCCTCGCTTCGGTCGGCGATGGGGTACGAGGACAAGCTCTTTGTAGAAGAGGGCAGGGGCTGGTCTGGTGAAACATACGGGTTCTTGGGGATCTGACTTGGGATCTGATATCTGGTCTTGTCAGCAAAACTTACAAAGGGCTCGTCTCGGGATTACACGATGCTTAAGGATCACCAGAGGCTCGGCCTCAGGTGCTTATTCCCAGTTGAAGCTCAAAGCTTGAACAGCTGCGGCGGGGCACACAGGGACAGCTCCGTGGGCAGGGATCCATGCGGCAGGCCTTGGCCCGGTAGCTCCGACAGACAACCCCGAAATACAAGCAGGGGATAATTTCCCGGGCCGGGCCTTGTTCAGTCGGGCACTCGGTCAGTCAGTCAGCGGGCTTTCGCATTCCTTCATTTAGCGCCGCGCCGCCCACCCGTCCCGCTGGACGGGGTGAGGGCAGCAGGCAACACTCCCTCTCCCTCCCGCTCTCCCTCCTCTCGCCTCCCGTCTCCCCTTGTCAGAGCCAGGCAACGGCAGCACAAGCCCCGACGACGACCATGGCGGCCACGCTCAAATCGCTCATCAACAGCGCCAAGGCGCTCGCCATCGGCAACTCGGGGAGCAAGGCGTCGCTGCAGGAGCTGTTCCCGGCCGTCGACAAGGCCGTCGATGGCGAGGACTGCGACCGCGACTGCGCGACGTGCTCCATCGAGTACCCCAAGGGCTTCAAGATCGAGGAGAGCGACGAGCTGTACGGCTTCGTCAAGGGTTGGAGCACCCACGTGCTGGTGGCCACGGGCAAGACGGACTGGGTGCGCGACGTCGCCGACGAGAAGGGCAGTGTCATGCAGGCGATTGCGGGCGCCAAAGCCCCGACGAACGGGGTACGTTGTCTCTACTGCTCTGTCCAAGATACTTGAAGCTGACATGGCTGGTTTCCCCAGCGCCTTCTCCTCTCGGCCTCCAACATGCCCACGCCGCACCACACCACCTCCTACTCCGAGCCCACCACCGTCCTTCTCCTCCCGGCCTTCACCCTCATCGAAAACGTCACCCCCGCCACCGTCCCGACCCTCATCAACGCCATCGTCTCCAACGCGCCCACAACCACCTCCCCGCTCCTCCCGCTCGCCATCCCGCCCTCCCTTGAGGCGCCCCTCCCCGAGGGCACCCCGGCGGCGCTCAAGGACCTGACGACGCGCCCCAGCCCGCACAGCGCGCTGATCCTGCTGTGCAGCCAGCGCACGCGAGACGCCCGCTGTGGCCAGTCGGCGCCGCTGCTGCGCCGCGAGCTGCAGCGCCACCTGCAGCCGCTGGGGCTATACCGCGACCTGGACGACGAGCGGCCCGGGGGCGTGGGGATTTACTTTATCAGCCACGTGGGCGGGCACAAGTACAGCGCGAATATGATGGTCTACAGGAGGAGGAATGCGTTTGGGCAGGATGCGGTGGTGGTCAACCAAGAGGAGGGGAAGGAGGGGGAGGGCGAGGAGGCGAAGGAGGGGGAAGAGGAGAAGAAGGCAGAAGAGGAGGGGGGGGATGTCGGCGCGACGCAGTGCATCTGGCTGGCGAGGGTGCGGCCCGAGGACTGCGAGGGCATCGTCAAGTTCACGGTGCTCAAGGGTAAGGTGGTCAAGCCCGAGAGACAGCTGCGCGGCGGGTTTGATCGGGGGCGGGGGCTGCTGAGCTGGTGATTGTGGCAGCGTTATTTAGCTGCAGTGATACTCCTTGATAGCTAGTTATCGTTCGACGGATGTTGGATAATTTCATCAAGTCGGATGTTTTTTTTCTGAGCATCACTCCCGGCAACGAGATGCTGCAGATGCTGGGTCTCCAAATTGTTGACCGCCTCGATTTTTGTGTCTCGCTGTGTCTTGCTGTGTCTCGACTTTTGGTGCGGGGAAGGTGGGGCAGGCGCGGGGC
>MU855367.1:4223-23219 GCA_033296695.1 Staphylotrichum tortipilum | reverse complement strand
AAGGGATGAGCGAAGGGGATATCGGGAATGGGAGGGTGTCAGATCGGCACCCCCCTTCCCTCCTCCTCCCTGTCATCACCACCGTCTTCCCCCCCTCTGCCCCTGCCCGCCCTCCGTCTTCCTAACGGTCCCGTCCTGACCGCTCCTCTTCCTCCCCAGCACACCGATCGCCACAACCCCGCCAGCCCAGCCCAATCACCCTACCACTTGGCTGACAATCCTCCTCCTTTCCCCTGCCAATACGAGCATGTGGCGGCCTGCTGCGAGCCAGTCGTGGTCCCGATCCAGAGGGTGGAAGGAGAAAGGGAGGGGAAAGCAAGGGGGGGAAAGGGGTGAAGGGGGGTACGGTGCCCGCCCGCCACTTTCTTCTCCTTTCCCCTTTCATCCTGCTGCTTTTGCTGCGGCTGTCTGGCGCTGCCGAGTCCTTGCCTGTTTCTGCTTCACCGCACTTCTCTTTTATTGAACAGGGGCTTAGCGCGTGGGTAGGTGCGTGTGCGGGAGGGGGAAGGGGCGGGGCGGGGAAAGGGTAATGGGGAGGGCGATGAGGAAAGGGTGACGCATACCGACCTCATTATCCCTTTTCCAGTTTCTTGGTTGATGTCGAGTCAAAAGGGGTTGTGTGGTGGTGGTGGGCTTTACCGCCGTTCGGGGGTGGGAGGGAGGGTGTGGTCAGGAGCGGGTCGGAGTGGAGGTGGCGGGATCGAGGGAGGCGCACAACTCGGCCGCCACCACCACCACCAGCAACGGCGATCCAGCAGGGACGCGGGGGAAAATGGAGAAAAAGAACCAAAAAAAAGTGTCATTGGCAGGTGGCAGGCATTGCATGGTATATTGGGGTGTAACTGGATGATGCTTTTGGTTGGGGTTTTCATTTTCTTTTCTCTGTTGTTCTCTTCCCTTTTCTCATTCGCCCCTTTTGTTTGGTTGGCTCTGCATATCACGGTGCCAAGACCGGCGGCGAGGAAGGTTTGAGAAGACCGGAAGTGTTTTTGTTTTTGTCGTTGTGGCGCTCCATTCCGGGAGGTTTGTTTCCGCCGGGGATGATGATGTCCATGAAGATGAGGGCTGATGAAGGTCATGACTGTATGCATAATGAGAGAAGAAATCTCGATGGTCATTGTTCAGACTCCTGATCCCAGCGGCCGCGAGAGAGGCGAATGAGGCGAGGCTGAACCTGCCGTGTTACCAGAGAATCCGGCACGGCTGAGAGATCAGACGACAGGCCCAACAACAGCTTCGATTCAAACCCACACTGTAACAAGCAAGATGAGATGGTCACGAGACGGCCGAGGGCCCGGGCCGGCCCTTGGGCAGCTGAGGGGAGCCGCAAGGTGGGTGCCTGGAGGCGACGGAGGGTTTGCCCCAACAAAGCTAGCTGAGATTCGGCGGGTGTCCGCATCCAACTGAGCCGGCCAGCCAAGATGGACTTCGTCTCCATCCGCGGTATCGTAGAGTCTGGTCTAAATTCGGCTCGAGCTGTTGGTTGTGCTGCTGAGAAGTGGCCAATCAAACCTCGTGTCCAACGACCCAGATACGAAGTCGCGAGGCATTACCGTGGGAATAACTCTCTTGAAAGAACGGATAGGCAGGAGGGTGGCCAACACCTCCATTCCTGCTCCGGGTACAGAACCCTCAGTTTTCCTCTGGGCAACGGACGCCATGGTCAAAGAGCTTGCCTTGGGCGAGTTCTTGCGTGTTAGCCAGACCGAGTGCTTACCTCGACAGTCTTAAGGACTGGCCCGAAGTTGGCTGTCAAACAGCTGAGCGCCGAGATGAGCAAGAGGCGCTCGCCAGCACGTCGAGTCAGATGCAAGGGGGAAATCTGTCCCCCCAACCTCACGGATACCAGCCAACCAATTCGGGGCGGTTCTGCAAGCTTCCCGATGACGGCCATGCCCACGCCACCGGGAAGGTGCATGATTCCTGTTACCTCGAGCCAAGTTTGCGGTACACATGCCGGCCGTGATGCCATGTGGGCGCAGCTCGCCGGCAATTCAACGAAGGATCAAGCAATCCTTTGGCCGGCCCAACGTTGAGGCCACACCGGCAGGGCATTTGGGGGGGACGGAGTCTGCCAAGAACAATCCTACCTTAACTCCGCGCTATGGAAGCCGGCGAAGCATAAAGCGGAATACCCGGGGCGTAGCCGAGACCTCAGGCAGGACCAGGGGAGCAGAGACGCGGGGTCGATAATGCCCAAGGACGCATGTGGATGGGACGGGGCAGTTCACTGCAGGATCAAGCCGGCGTCGGGGAATGGTTCCAGAAGTGAACTAATCCAGGCAGAACTAACGAAGACAACTGTCCCGTGGTGAAAGGGAAGGGTGTTGAGCTGTCAACCCGAGGGTCTTGCTAGAGAAGTTGGTCCTGTTAGCTCGACTGGCCGGAAGGCGCCAACGTGGATTCCAGAAACGCCCTTGTCGTGGCAGTTAGGCCGCAGGAAACGACTGACCAGACAACTGGCGGCATCAGTGAGTGGAAACGGACCACGCCAATCGTCCGTCGTCGACGCCCAGCCGACAAACAAGAGCTCCCTCTGTGCAGCACGGATCCTCCGAGGGCTTTGCCATGGCCACATACGCCCCGGCCTCTCACGGGGTAGCAGTGGGACGAACCGTGGCTGGAGGCCCAAGCAGCCATGGTTGTTTCTGACGGCGGGTGATGGGGATATGGCAACCCTCCCGGACCCCTTTTTGCCCTGCTGCCCAGATGAGCGGACGTGTGGTGGCCGCTCGTCGGCAAGCGTGCTGCCCCACCTCCCGGCGGCACCCCTTGCTCGCCTCATGCTACCGGGCGGTGAGCCATCAAGCCAGTGGTCTGGAGCTGGAGAAGCCCGGGCACTTCGGGAAAGTGCCGTGCCGCGCCCCTTGTGCCCAGTTCGAAATTGCGTCCAGTGAGGAGAGGCGGCAAAGGCGATGGTGATGCAGGCGAGCCAGCGTGCGGGATGAACTCCATAGCATGTCCTCCCGAGCAAGCAATCAACATGCGAACTCGGGGGATATGTACATTATCTGGGCTCGCCCTACTCAAGCGTGCTGGATCTGCACCAACCCGGTCTGCAGCCGCGGATGTGTGCGCCGTCCCTCGACGTCTCCCAGTTCGCACGAGTTGGACAAGATGTGAGGGGGTGCTGTGTGGTCGAGTGCACTGGTGGGTTTGTGCTGGCGGCCAGTGGTGGTCGACGGCCAAATTTCCGTGTTGATGAGGGGTCGTGGCTGCTGGAGCCGCAGCCGTGGCGCTTGATGTGTTGTGTGGGTTTCAAACCCGGTCACAGATGACCGGGAAATGGTGTTTTCGTGGCCAGCCCGAGAGAGTGGTGGCGACAGGGGGGGTCAAGTTCCATCTCCAAGCATTCAAGCTGACGTCCCGCACAACCCCTCCGCTCTCCCCTCAGCGGCGCAGAGATCAGCCCGGAGCAAGATTGCCACAACCAGGTAGTTATTGTGGAGGCGCGCTCGGGTCATTGCTCGTAACCAGGGGCATCGTGCCCTGCCGGGACGGGGGCGGGGAGCCTGGGCGACCAGCGTCGGATAGAGGGGAAACGGGACGACGGCCGGCATCGACGACGGCGTCCCGCCCAGAATCCAAGCTGGCTCGACTGCTTCAGTGACAACTGTCATGGCAGCAGCAGACAGAGCAGGGCCCGGCGAGTGACGTGCGCGGAGGCGTGCAGGGCCGACGAGAGTGGATGGAAGATGGGTGGATGGGCGAGCCCCGTTTCGCAGGGCTTTGTCGAGCGTAATCTGCGCATCCCGCCTCGCACGGTAAGGGCGAGGAACCCAGAGCTTCGGCCGTGGAGTGTCGACATCGAGGAAGCAAAAACCCGAGGTGTTTTTTTGAGTCCTTTTTTTTTTCTTTTCCGTACGAGATCTCTCTTGTCAGGCCTTGTCTGGTCGGTCGAGCCGTGCGAGAAACTGGCGACGACGTTGGGCAACAACTGGGCGCACCCAAGCTGGCGGCATTGAGAGTTGAGTTATTTGGATCTGGCGGGGTCAATCTCGGATGGTTCGCTTCAGTTCCTTTGGCGGAGTGTTGTGCACTATCCGCGGTCAGTTATGCGTTGGGGGCGACGCCGCAGATGCACGATGTATGATGATCTGAAGGGCCAGGGCTTGTGAGAGAAACCAAACCAAACAGGCACTGTCCCACAAAGTGGGGGAACCAAGGCTGGTGCCAAGGCGCCCCAGTGAGTGGCTGCTGCCTGCCCCTGGCTTCTGGCTTCCATGGATGGATGCATGTTTCCTTCCTTGCCTTCCATTGTCCCTCTGAATTTTCTGTTCTCTCCTTCCCTTCAAGAAAAAGACACCCCAGTGTCCTCCAGCACCTTCCCCGATGTATTGCCAGCTGGCAACAATGGACTACCTATTACGACACCATACGACACCAAACTCAACCGCCGCCCACAGTCGCTGGTGACATCTGACCCCTTTGGTCCAGTCCTTCGGGCTAAAGGACTGACTGGATCTCCTGCCAGGGGTTTGGGAGGCATGGGTGGCCTCTCCCGGGTGGCACGACTCTTGGTCGAACCAATCCGTGTTTTCACAGTCCAGAGTGCTGGACTCAGTGGCGGCCTCAGTGGCCAGGATGCCGATGAAGAGCTGATGGAGAACGAGACGGAGAGGCACCGAGACTCGAGGTCCAAAGATGGAAGTCTGTGACTGCTCTATGAGCATGCAGAACAGCAGTTTCGACGGCAACTTCCAGTGGCTTGAGAGCGCAACTTCATGAGGGGAGACAGACAACTGCTTCCATCCGGCAACATTCTCTGAATCGAGAGTCAAAACAGACCGAGTTTCTTATCTCAACCCTCAGTCTGCCGTGGTTCACCGTCTCGGTGGTGGGCACGTCCTCTTCGCCATGACTAGCCTGGTAGTGAGGGAGTTGGGCGGTGCCTAGCTGCTTTCGGGCAGATCTTGTTCCGCCTCAACTCCCAGGTCTGCTCATCCTGGAGGCATCTATCTCTCCGCAGGCTCCCTGCCTGTTCGGTTCGCTTGTTGGGGCGTGGGGATCGCCCAGACGTCCCCGAACCCCGAGTGCCTGCCTATCCCGGGTATTCAATATCCAGGCATCTCTGGACATGGGACAAAATACCGCTCTGAGGGTCTTTTTTTGGTCTTGTGTTTTCTTGAAATTCCCTTTCGTTTTCTTCGATGCCCTGGTCTCCCTCAGTCCCAGAACTGGGAACCCTGCTGGCGATGGCCAGTCGTTTTCTGCCCAACGCCTGGTTCCACACTGGGAAGCTGGGACCCACAGCTCAACCGCTGCGGGCTGCTAGCGCGGGGTCCAGCAAGGAGGATTGCAGGCGGCCCATGGCCGCCTCTTCTTGCTGCTGCTGGGCCTGTTTGTTTCGAGCTGGCTGGCCTCGCTGGTTGACTGGACTGGCCTGCTGCTGGCTGCTGCTGCTTGGCTGCCCGGCTGTCTTCCCCCGTCCCATCTTTCATCCATCCATCCATCCACCCCATCCTCCCCGTCCCCCCCCATCCACCCTGACCCTGGGAAAACGTCCTTGTCCGTTTCCGACCACCGTCCACTCCCCAGCCCACGCCCGCGAGACGAGCCACCCCGTCCCGCCCACGACGAGGCGCTGCACACGATACCACTTGGCCGGTGTGCTGTCAATTTTAACCCTCGCTACGAACTGGACCAACTGACCAAACTAACTCCAACACGACCACGCCTCGGCCAGCTCCGTCCGAGCACTCGTGCTGTCTCATAGGCTGGCCTAACCCGACAGCGTGGGCGCGCGAAGACTGTCGGGTCGCTGCGGCGCATCCAGCGAGCCCTGCAAGTCCTGCACGTACCGAGGACTGCACCTCTTCATCGATCCCGCCGCAGAAGCGCCTCTCCAAGAGCGGACAAGGCACACAACCATCCACGCAAGCACAGGCTGTCAGCATCTCCAGCAAATCCCTCCCACGCCCACCAAACCTTCCCACTGTTCCCACGCCCAGCTTCTGTCCCAGCCTCTTCTCCCAGGCTCCCTCAGATCTCTCGTGCTAGGTCGCGTCTGTCCGTCTGCAGGCAGCACC
Source organism: Staphylotrichum tortipilum (assembly GCA_033296695.1). Taxonomy (NCBI): domain Eukaryota; kingdom Fungi; phylum Ascomycota; class Sordariomycetes; order Sordariales; family Chaetomiaceae; genus Staphylotrichum; species Staphylotrichum tortipilum. The sequence goes on along the minus strand of MU855367.1, from coordinate 17,190 downwards.
GGTGCGGGACGGACGACCTGGCTGCTCCCCCCCCTCGCTGCCCCCCTCCCCCTTCGTCGTGCCGCTAGCTAGTCGACTCTTGTGTGAACCCTGCCCGCTGTGGATGGCCTAGCGGGCACCCAATCTGACGAATCGAGACCCCATCGAACGGCCCTCTGTGGGACACCCAGACGACACCTCTGCGGGCCATTCTGCAGCCAGTGAACGAATAACCCGCCTCCTCTCTCGACATGTCAATAAAGTAAGTATCTTTTTCGCCCTCCTACCCTTCCCCCCCCCCTTCCCCCTTCCCCCCTCCCGTCCCCTGCGACCTACATACTTCTTTCTCGTGTCTCTCTCCCTTTTTTGCCCTGCTCATACCCACCCGCGCTTGTCTTGCCTTGCCCTATTCATCCCCCATGACGCCCCTCGCGTGCGCCCCCCCCCCCCCCCCCCCAAACCCCCCCCCCCCCCCCCAGCCGCAAAACGCCGCCCTCCCCCTGCTTGACACCCCCTTTCACGAGTCCCCTCGGTGCCCCACATTGGATCGCCCGGTCCCGCGTCGAGCCGGATCATGGCCGACCAATTCTTGGCCGAACAACACACATGGACGCTCTTCCGGAACTCTCAATCTGACGAGGAGGACAGCTGGGTCATGCTGACCCGGGACGGCGAGATCGTGCCCATCCCCGGCGAGAAGATATTGCACACGTCCCGGCCCAGGGTCAGCCTCGAGGTCTCAACGCCTCGCGAGCTCCAGGTCGCCGAGCCCTTTTCTCTAAAATGCGACAACGGGATCGCCTACATCACGAATGAGCGGGTAGGTTGTTGTCTTGGAGTCGCGGGATTCCGTGCCGCCCCATTGTGGACAGCGCCAAAAAAGCTTACCGACCCGCAGGTGATTTACCTCCCCGGAAGGCCGAGCGAGACCTTCAAATCCTTCTTTACGCCTGTGCTCAACTTCTCCGACACCCATGTCCACTCGTCATGGATCGGCCCCTGGAGCTGGGGCGGCATGGTGCGGCCCGTTCCCGGCGGAGGCATCCCCATGGATATCCCCCGGATAGAAGTCAAATTCGTCTTTAGGGATGGCGGCCACAGCGACTTCCAGACCAAGTTCGAGTGGCTCAAGGAGCGCCTGCATCATGCTCAGGACCTGGGCCTGACACCGGGCCAGAACCTCGAGCCCCCGCCGCCGTATGAAGTCAGCACTCCGACGCCCTCGTCCTCCGGCCCTTCCGGCGGCACCCCGGCGGCAGCCACGCAGGCGCAGAGTCAGCTGTCGCAACCCGCTCCCGACGAGCCCCCGCCGGATTACGTGGAGGCCCAGGCCCAAGCTATCACGATGAGCTACGAGGAACGCATGAGAAACGACGCCGAGAGACAGTGAGGGGCAGGGGATGGTTGTCTCGGAGGGCTTGGGCGTTTTGCCCGTTTTTCTCCCTGTTCTTTTTTTGTGGACTTTCATGTTTTCTCTTCTCTACTTTTCTCCTCCCGTTGCTTGCTTCACGCCGCACAAGCCGTTTGATACCACCATCCTTGAGCAACTTCTGTACCCCCGTTTTTTGGTTTCATTTTTATTGTCAGCAATGATTCATGAAGAGAAGAGTGTTGCATCGACTTTGGCCGGCGTTTATTTTTGGCTCATGATCGTGCGGGCGACGCCAAGGGGTTGGTTCACGGGACGAGCTCCGGCAGCCTGCGCTGCTGCAAATGACTCGGCGAGGGATCGTGTACGGCCTGTGGACGCTGGATATCGATTTGAGGTTTTCGGTTTTTTTTATCCTGGTTTTATTAGGGTATGCTCGTTTTGCGGTGTGGTAATCATGTCGAGTGTGGCATGCTTCCTGGGGTCCAAAATGCTGTCTGTCTATGTTGCCGATGCTTTGGCGCAGTTCGGCAACGCTTCCGCACAAATGGCAGCATTGTCTTCTTTGGTGTGAGGATGCAGCCTGAATCGGAGCTTCGCCCCAGGTACTGACCCAGAAAGCTCCCCCCTCAGCCAAACCACGTGATAGGCGGAAGCAGCCGGAGCTCTGGCAGCACAGCAGCACAGCAGCACAGCCAATCAGACGCCCCCAATTGCAAGGCCCGGGCGGTTTTCGCTTACCCGATTTTTGCGAGAGCTCCAACGTCGCGCGATTGTCGTCCACCAGCTGAGCACAACCCCATCCAGGCGCATCCTGCTCCCGAACACGCCCCTCCCCCCCCACGCCGCCCCCCTTCCCCGATTCCTGTTCGCCATTGACACCGCTCGCCGCCCCTCCGGCCTGATCAACCATGGGTATCTGGGACACCATCACCGACCTCGTCGAGGCCGCCGCCCCGTGGGCGACCGCCGACGCCGAGGCCCCCGCGCAGGAGCAGGTACGAAGAACATGCGTCACTTTTTCTGAGCCCGCTTCCCGAGGCCCGGGCTGGGTCGGCCGTGTACCCCGGCGGTTGGGGATGCGATGCACCACCTTCCCACCGTCGGATTGAGGCCGGATACCTTTTTTTTTCGAGGAGCCGGATAGCTGTTGCGAGCTTTGTTGGTCGGGGGTAGCTTGCTGACTAGGGTGCTTGAACTCACAGCCCGAGGCCGCCACCGAGTCTGCCAAGGAGGCCGTCGAGGAGGCCGTCGAGGAGGAGGTTGAGGAGGAGGAAGAAGAGGAGGAGGAGGAGGACGAGGCTGCCGACCCCAAGGAGAAGCTCGAGGAAGGTGGGTTTCATCTGAATGTCCCGTGCCGATGCCGATGCCAATGCCGATCTGCGACCCCTACCTATCCCTACGCCGACGCATACACCTACCCGTGCCGCACCGAGTCGTGATGCAGTTTCCTCCGAGGGGGTCATGATTCTCCGAGCCGCTACTGTTCTCCCCCATCGTACACGGCGGCCGGGCTCCCGCCGACCGGCTCGATGACATCACACCCCCAAGCTACCCCTGCGGATATGTTCCCTGGACCGAGGCTGACCGATGACACGACCGTTCTTACAGAGTGCCGGAACTCCAAGCAGTGCGCGCCGGCGAAGCACCACTTTGACGAGTGCGTCGAGCGCGTGACGGCCGCCCAGGGTACCGAGGAGGGCGCCAAGGAGGACTGCGTCGAGGAGTGTATGCCGCCTCCCTCTCCCCCTTCGGAGCTCTGCCCCCTCCTCCCACAGCTGACCTGACCGAAACCAGTCTTCCACCTCGCCCACTGCGCGACGCAGTGCGCCGCTCCCAAGCTCTGGTCCGTCCTCAACTAGACGGCTCGCCCGCCGCTCCGCGATTTGGGGGGGTCTCCGGATTCCCGCCCGCGCGACACCAGCCGGGGCCGGGACGTTCCCTCCTTGGGATACGACTGAAGCGTTTTTCTTGTTGTGCACACGCGCATGGCTTCTATAGAAGGGAGGGAAGGAAGACGGGGATGTTGCTATAGACGGATCGAGGCGGCTAGGCACCCTCCTAGCTAGCCTCTTGGTTCGGTGATTGTGTGATGATGTTTTGGGAGACGAGACGGGGCCGTTTGTACGAAGACAAGGCAAAATTCCTCAAAAGGGACGGTGAGCAAACCAAGTGTATAATTCTCTCGGTTCTGGACCTGCTGTTGTTGTCCGTTGGTTCGTCACGGGGATTCTTCCTTTGTAGATGTGTGTCCTGGGCCAGGAGCGTGCTGTATCACTAACCCCCCCCCACCCCCCCCTCTACCTCCACCTCCTATCATCGTCACACCGATTGATGCACCCGCCCGCCCAGCTGTCCGGTGTGGAGAGATAGAAGAGAGTTTGACTAGACTGGCACACTCCATTTTTTTATGAGTTAATCTTGCCTCACCTATTACTGTTCGGTGTATTACACAATAATGCGGGGGGTACAGTGTAGTCCCACCAACGACGACGACGACCGCACACAATCGCAGCTCAAAAAAAGGGAGCGTTGTAACCCCTCGCGGGGAGTGCGTCCAAATCCGGCAGGACGAGCAAGCTGACCCCCTCGTTGGGGATGTCTCGAATGGGCCGCCGGCAGTAGTGGTTCTAGACTCGCGTTTGTATCTGGGTGCATACCTTGGGAGTCTGTCGGAGGTGGGCACGGAGTATGGACGAGGCGTGCAAAACAAATATGGAGTTGGTAGTGGGATGCAAGGCATGTCTTGGATGGAGTGTAGTGGGTGGGCGTCGTGTGGTGCCCGGTCAGAGGAAAAGTCCCTAGCCTGAGGACATGCCACGGAACTATCTTCTGTGGTGTGCATCACATCTTGCCTACCTAGGTACCCGCCCATGTGTGCCTTGTGGTTTGGTGTTGCTGGCTTACAGGTCGATAGACAGGGACAATGCATTTGGGTGAGGTCTGTGTCCATCGCAGCTGAGCGGCGGGGCTGTCATTGGCTGTGTGGTGCAGTGTGGCAGAGGTGGTGTGTGTGGGGTTGGGGTTGAGGAGGCAGGGAGGGCGCTTTGGCCTCGGGCGGGCAACACTCCCCTGTTTTGAGGGAGGGGAGGGAAGGGGAATGACGCGCAGCTGTGGTGGTGTTTGCTGTGTGCTTCGGGAGAAGGAAAGGGGGGTGTTCACCTCGTGGAGGTTGCGGAGGGGGCGGATGGTCGTCTTCAGGAGGTGGTAATGATGGCGCTGCTGACAGGTCATTCGTCCGATGTTTCTATTGGTTTGCGGGGTGGTTTGAGGGCGTGGGAGGTGAATGGGGGATGGCGGCGGGCTGATCTGATTCGGTGACGCGGGCTTGGGAATAAGTCCGGGAAGTGGTGCTGAGATGGGTGACTTGGAGGATTGCCTCGGTTCATCATGGCGCGAACAACATCCTGTTACCTACGACGCAGGAGGTGCATTGGTCGGTCGCAAGAGCTGCCATGTCTTTGGCTGTGGTCACTTGGTCCTTGCCCCGATCTGGATGCCAGTTCCAGTCACGCGGTGTTCCCACCGGACTGCGCGTTGGCCCCTCGACCCCTCGACAACCCCTTTGCCTTTTGCGGGGAACGTCCCCGTTCCCATTCCCTGTTTGGGGCTCGGACAGCATCTTCAACCTGCCAAGAGCGGGAGGGGAATCGCCTGGCCTGGGTCGGGGGAAGACAGGGAAGTGGGAGGAGCCGAACCATGAAGCTCCTTGACTCCTCCCCCCAAGACCAAGGTTGAGGCCGCTCGCCTTTTACCTGGTCGGCGCCCAAATCTTAAAAAATCCTAAATTTTGCCGCCACCACCACTCCCACACACCATCTGCCGTCGCGTGTGTGGAAGGCGTCGCAGCAAGGATTGGAGAACACCACCACCAGCACGGCGTCGGACACCACCCTCAGCCCGCGCGCCGCCGCCCAGGATCCAAGCGTCTGACTAGCCCCATGCATGTGGTGCGACATTGCGGTTGACGACCGCTTGACCCTGCTGCCCCGGGGGTTTCTGAGGTTTGGTTCGCAATAAAAGGGTCAGCATGGCCCACGCCGCCGCCGCCGCCAGCTCCGACGAGAAGCAGCCCGCACACGACACCACGACGACAGCGACGACGACGTTTGGCGACTGCGTGATGGGCGATCGCTCGCGCACCTGGCAGGAGCTCAAGGGAGAGGACGGCGCCGACGACATGGAGAGGAAGACGACGCGCAGCGGCTCGGCCGACGAGGTTCCGATTGAGATGGGCGCCGTGATGGGGAACTACGCGACTGCGACTGCGACGACGACGGGGTCGGATGCGCCGCAGCGCTGCGTCTCGGGTGCCACAGACGATGCCGCTGCCGAGGCGGGCGACAGCACGGTCCAGTACAAGGTGTACAAGCGCCGGTGGTTTGGTCTGGTGCAGCTGGCGCTGCTGAATATCATTGTCAGCTGGGATGTAAGTGCTGTCTTCCGTTGTTGGTGCAGTCTCGAGTCGTGTCGCATGGCGGAGGGTGGAGGATGATGGGTTGGGTGTTGGTCGCGTGGAGGATCCACCCCGTCATATTACCTCTGCCATGCATAACACGACGCCACAGTGCAGATCGAGCCTGTCCACTCACACATTCTCCCTACACCTCACACCTCGCTAACCTGTGACACTACTACCCCCAGTGGCTCACCTTCTCGCCCGTCGCCAGCCATGCTGCCAGCTACTTCAACACGACCGAGACGACCATCAACTGGCTGAGCACCGCCTTCCTCTTCGCCTTCACCTTTGCCACGCCCGCCGTCATTTATGTCCTTCACATGGGCCCGAAGCCGTCCATCGTGACAACCGCCGCCCTGTTGCTGGTCGGCAACTGGATCCGCTATGCCGGCTCGCACTCCAAGGAGAAGGGCCTGTTTGGCGTCGTCATGTTCGGCCAAATCCTGACCGGCCTCGCCCAGCCGTTCGTGCTCGCCGCCCCAGCCCGCTACTCGGATCTCTGGTTCACCAACCGGGGGCGCGTGGCGGCCACCGCCCTCACCAGCCTGGCGAATCCTCTGGGCGCCGCCCTCGGCCAGCTGATCGTGCCCTTTTGGGTGAACGACCCCAGCGATATTTCCCAGATGGTCCTCTACGTCTCTATCATCGTGAGGCCCCCCTCTAAACAATAAATAAGCAAACGACTAACCGCCCAGTCCTCCGTCTGCGCAATCCCCGCCTTCTTCATCCCCCCCGCGCCCCCCCCCCCCCCCCCCCCCCCCCCCCAAACCCCCCAACCCCCCCCCCCCCCCCCCCCTTCCGCCCCCTCCTCCGAAACGCCCAAACTCTCCCTCGCAGCCTCCGCCCGCATCCTCTTCAGCCACGTCGAGTTCTGGCTGCTCCTCCTCCCCTTCGCCGTCTACGTCGGCTTCTTCAACAGCATCTCGTCCCTCCTCAACCAGATCCTCCTCCCGCACGGCTACAGCGACGACGAGGCCGGTATCGCGGGGGCGGTCCTCATTGCTGTCGGGTTGGTGGCCTCCGCCATCACCAGCCCGATCATTGACCGGACCAAGTCGTTCCTGCTCGCGATCCGTATCGCTGTGCCACTCATCGGGCTGTGTTATCTGATTTTTATCTGGATGCCCGCCACGCGCGAGGGGGGTGGTGTCGCAGGGCCGTACGTGGTCATGGCGGTGCTCGGGGCCGCGTCGTTTTCGCTGCTGCCGGTGGTGGTGGAGTTTTTGGTGGAATTGACGCACCCGATCAGTCCGGCCGTGACGGCCACGCTCGCGTGGAGCGGGGGCCAGGTGTTGGGTGGGATTTTCATTGTGGTTTCGGGCGCGCTCAAGGGGGGTGCAGATGCGGATCCGCCGGGGGATATGAAGAACGCGCTGATTTTCCAGGCCGTGATTGCGCTGGCTGTGGTGCCCGCGCCGTTGTGTCTGGGGTTGTTTGGGAGGAAGCAGCAATTGCAGTTGAGGAGGGTCAGGTCGGATTTGGCGGAGAAGCATGATGCCAGTGCTGGGACGGACGCTGTCGGTGCTGCTGCAACGGAGGGAGGGCAGTAAGGGAGTGTGGTAATGACAGTGGGGTGTGGCGGGCCATGAGGAGTGTTTAGCATGCGTCGGCTGGTTGTTGTTTTGGAGTGTGTTTTGGATTTGGATAATGTTGATATGAGTGCCGCGGAGACGCGGATCTAGTATATACCCAAGGATTCTGAGTGGGCATCAGAGAGCTGCTCTGGCGCCCAAGATTATAATTACGTATCATGACATTATCACCCCTCTCCCACACAAATCCCTAAGACCGCCCAGCCTCGGCCGCATCCACCCTCTTCTCCCACTCCGCCCTCAGCTCCTCCATCCTCCGCCAGCACGTCGCCCCCAGCGCGTTAAACTCCACCAGCCTCTCCTCTGTGACATCCACGGCCCCCGGCTTCCGCCCCTTCAGCTTGTGCTCCTTCTTAAGTGTGAGGAGCTGCTCCACCTTGCCCTCCCAGCCCCAGCCGTCGACCTCGGTCTTCTTGACGCGGCACTCGCCCCAGATGTCGGTGCTGGTCCCCCACTTGACGCGCTCGGCGCCCGCTGCGTCGAGCCCGCCCTGCTCCTGCAGGGCCACCCACACGGGCGCGCAGGCGCCGTTGTAGGCCGAGATGGGGTGCCACGGCGAGCCCAGGAAGCGGGCGACGTAGAGGACGATGTTGTACCAGAAGAACATGAAAGCGTTGAGCGGGAAGATGGTGGTCTGGACGACGCCCGGGTGGACGAGGTAGATCTTGGGGCGGGCGGCGGGGGCGGCCTGGGCCTGGCCGTCGTTGGCGCTCAAGTACCGGTCGACGTGGGGCTTCGAGGCGGGCAGCGTCGAGGTCAGGGCCATGAGGTCGGTCAGCCGCTTGGTGGACTCGTAGGCGGCGTCGGTCTTGATGGCCTCGAAGTCGTCGAGCGACAAGCTCTCCCACCCAGGCTCGATGCTTGATTCCCAGATGATGCGGCCCGGTGGAAGCTGGCTGCCGGCCGGCCGGCTCAGCAGCGGGATGAGCCGCTGCGCAAAGACGTAGTGCCCAAACACGTTGGCGCAAAAAAGCTCACCGAGCTGTGGCGCCTCCTTCTCCTTCCCCTCCCCTCCATTGATCGGGTCGATAAGAAGGCCCCCTAGGGCTCCCTTGAAGGTGGGCCATGTCGTGGCGCTGACGAGGCCCTTGGTGAAAATGTTGTGGGCGATCTTGGACCACTGGAGCCCGTACCAACCCCCTATCCCGGCGTTGAAGATGATGGAGTCCAGGCGAGGTATCGCGACGTCGACGAGGGAGACAAAGGCGTCATCGCCGGTAGGGCTGCTGACGGTGCCGGAGACAAGCTGGTTCGCGCCGTGGCGGACGGAGGGTAGGCTGCACAGGTCAAGCTGGATGCTGAGGATGTGGACCCGGCGCGTGGTCTGTTTCGGGTCGTAGTTTGGGCCGCCGCGGGCACGGAGGACCTCGGAGGTCTCTGCGAATTGCTTGGCGTGTTTCCGGAGGCCGTCAACCGTTTCTTGCGATTTCTTGACGCTCCGGGTGGTGGGGATGACGACGATGTGCGAGGAGAGGGAGCGGGTGGTCAGGTACTCGTCGATCAGGCGCTCGCCGATGCCGAAGCCGATTCCGCTGCACGGCTGCACGTTAGAGACTGGTCGGCAGGACTTTCTCTGGGGATGGGATGGGGGAGACAAACCTGTTGCCGCCCGTCACCAAAACGAAAAGGGTGTCCTCCGCTGGGAGGCCATCCCAGGGTGCTGGCGCCATGGTAGTGGGGGGGTGCTGGGGTTCTGGCGGCGTTGGGGAGCTGAGGATGCTGGGTCGACGCTGAGGTGGTGCAGATCGACGATGGGCGCGTATGGTTGAACAGCGGACGGGTAGAGCGAGGAGAACGATGACAATCCCAAGCGCCTCTCGATCTCTCAGCCGGCGGTCAACGACAAGCGATGGGGACAATCCTGATCCTCTTTGGCGGCACCTCCTGAGCGCGGGTGCCAAGCGGAAATTTCCATATCCGCAATTGAGCGGGCGTGGAGCGACCCGAGACAGGGGAACAGGGTTACACGTGCGTGGCGCAAGGGACCAGCAAAGATGCGACCAGTCCGAAGTCGAATGCCGCAAGAGCGAGGATGATCGCAGGAAATCCAGCCTTGGACCTCGAATGCTTTAGGATCCCAGACAAAGTCAAAAAACAAAACACGAAACAAAAATCCATTGGCATGTAGGGATTTTATTTTGGGAGTCAAACGGGTCCCTGTCCTGATTGCCCTTGTGGCCCCCACTTGGTTGTTGGCCCGCCCCACTGTTTCCCAGCGCCCTGGAAACAGTGGAAAGCCCTTGACCTTTCAGGTCGGGGCCTTGAAGGTTGCCTAACCTCCAAACACATGCTGCCCGTTCTCTTTGTCTGGACTCTTCGAGGGTTTGATGCATGGTACATCGGCGCATTGCATTGCCCCGCATCCCATTACCAGTAACTTGCAAACCATTGGCACCATGGTCAGCAAGATACTGATCCTCGCCGGGGCCCCCGACCGCGATTCTCTCGACTGGGACACGGGCGGTTTGTTGTCGGGCTTCCAAGACTCCATCGCCGAGTTCGTGGGCATCGATGCTCTCCATGGCCCCCCCAGACCGACCGCTCCCACCTTGTCTTTGGCCCCAGACCACGCCGTGTGGAGGTCGCTGTCCTTGGACAGGAAGACTGTTCCAGCAGGGCTCTCGCAATCACAAAACGGCCTCGATTTCTACCACGGTCCGGACGAACCCAACCTTGACTCAAGTCCTCAATTCCTCACCACTATGACCCTCTCCTTTGCCTCGGAGGGCGACGACGGTGACCACGGGGACTCGCTCTCCCAATTTTACGAACACTCGCTAGCCGTCCATGAAGACATCACCTCGTCCCAGCTGATATCCAAGTCAACCGCCCAGGACGTCTCCTCGTTCCTCTCCGACGGCACTTCCTCCTTCGTGAGCACCAAACCCAGCCAGCCAGCAGGGGCGGCAGTGAAGGCACCGTTGGTGTTCCGGGGAAGCGATGTCCTCACCAGCCTCAAGACCCTTCCTTCAGCCGCATACCTTGTCAAGATCCAGCCGAGCACCATGACTTGCAATCTAATAGTAGGCGTTATCTCCATCTCCCAGCCGCGCGCCATCAAGACCCGCTGGGGCGCCACAAAATACCTGGTCGAGGTGCTCGTGGGAGACGAGACCAAGGCGGGCTTTGCAGTCACCTACTGGCTCGCGTCTGCCAACGTGGAGGACAGCCCGCTTGCAGGGATGCGGCCTCGAGACATCCTCCTGCTCCAGAATGTTGCCCTGAACGCCTTCGCCAACAAGGTCTACGGAGCCAGCCTGCGCAAAGACCTGACCAAAGTGCACCTCCTTTACCGCACCAGGCTAGACGCCGACGACACCAGGGGCTACTACGGCACGTCGGACTTGTCGTCAACCACGGACATCCACCCGCAGCTCGAAAAGACGCGCCGAGTCCGAGATTGGGTTTCTAACTTTGTCGGAGGGGGGACCCACGACAGAGGCAAGGCAGATTCTGGGCCGCGCTGGCACAGGCCACCGGCTGACGATACCCAATTGGCATGACGCGGCCCCTTTTTGAGGGAGGCCGTTCAAGACGACTCCATCCCCGGCCCGAGACGGAACATGCCGCTCCCACCTTGCCGGGCTTTTTGACGGCTCAGCAGGGGGAGGGGGCCCCACAAATTCCGGCGAGGCGCACTCCGTTTCCACTTCGTTCAGGACCGACAGAGCCCTGAGCCCGGGACACGCTGGACAACGACATGTGTGGCTGTGAGAATCGCAACGCGTCATATGCGAAATTGCGGCCACCACGGTTCCAATGCTGAAAGGACCGGCCTGATCACGCCGTGATATATATATATATATAATCCCCGCTTTTCTGTTCCTGAGGCATCGTGCGGGGACATTGGAGACAGCAGTGGCGAGGGCAAACTTCGCTCGAGATCGTGGCCCAGAAGCATGATGCGCAGAAGCCACAGGAAATCTCGCAATGGCTGCCTTGAATGCAAGAAACGGCATAGTCAGTTTCCCCGTTGACTCCCCTCCTCTAACTTTTCCATCTCACGACTAACTCTGCTTATGTCTGCAGTCAAAGTACTACCCCAACATCCCGTTTGCCGTCTCGGAATCCCGCTAACCTGGCAGTGTGACGAAAGCCGCCCCCAATGCCTAAACTGCACCACCGTCGAGCGGAAATGCCAGTACTCGACCCCCTGGAGGGCCACTGAGCGGTCGCCCTCAGATGGCTCTGCCAGCCCGCAAATCCCGTCCACTGGGCCGACCCTGGTCCCCAGCCCGGCTCCCGACCCGTCCGGGGCCGTCTTCCCGGACCTGCAGCACCTCCTTCCGCCCGACGGCCCGCACTCGAGCGTCAACATGGTCCACATGGAGCTGTTCCACCACTACATGACGCAGCAAGACGTCTACCACCAGATGGAGGGCAGCATGAAGGACGTCATTGTGGCCGTCGCCCTGCGTGAGCCCTACGTGATGCTCTCGGTGCTCGCGCTCTCGGCCTACCACCTCGGCGTCGTCCGGCCGCCCGAGCGCCGCGCCTTCTACCGCGACCTGGCCGTCCAGCTCCAGACGGACGCCCTCTCCCTCTTCAACAGCATCGACCTCGCGGGCTTCGGCGACTCGGTCGAGAAGCGCATCCCCGTCTTCATCTTCTCGTGCATCCTCGGCTTCCACGCGCTGTGCGACACCATGACGCACCGGGACCCGAGGTTTGAAGAGGCGCTCGCCCGCTACGTGTCGTACGTGCGCCTGCACCGCGGGATGCACACCGTCATGCGCGGGTACTGGGATGAGGTGAGGAAAACGGAGCTCAAGGTCATCTTTGACGAGATGGTGCCGCAGTGGTTCCAGATCGTCGCTGAGGGCCACGAGTGCGATGACATACGCGCGCGGATCGCGGGCGCGGAGCTGGACGACGAGGAGGAGCGCAAGGCGATGCAGGCCGCGGTGGACCTGCTGCAGTGGGTGTTTGACGCAAGGCCGATCCAGAGTAGGGTGTATGTCCTGTGCGCGTTTGTCGCCATGCTCAGCCCGCCGCTGGTGAACATGGTGGAGACGTTGCGACCCGAGGCGCTCGCGATATTGGCCTACTACTTCCTCGCGATTCACTACTGCAGCGACGCGTGGAACTTTGGCGGCGCGGGGAGGCATTTTTTGACCCTCATAGCGGACCACCTCCACGGGGGTCCTTGGTACGCGTGGGTCGAGCCGCCATGGCGGAAGCTGCAGGAGTCGTTGGAGGCGGCGGGCCGGGAGGAGGGGGAGGCTCTGTCCGATGCCGATGGCTTGGCCGCCGACCCCGGCCCGGCAACAACAGAAGCCACCGCCGCCGTGAACCACTCGGAGCCGGCCTGTTGACATGTGTGTGACCAACATGTGGCACCGTCATCCATCACATGACCCCTCCGCGTCTGTTAGCCTTTTTAGCTCCCGATCTCGAATCAGCGACTAGATCTAAACAGCTAGCTCCCGCCCCATCACAACCACCACAACCACGACACGCCCCCCAGGAAGAGTGCATTTTATTTTCCATCCGTCCCCCCCCCCCCCCCCCCCCCCCCGCCGCCCGCCCCCCCCCCCCCCCCCCCCCCCCCCCCCCCCCCCCCCCCCC
>MU855366.1:20080-88774 GCA_033296695.1 Staphylotrichum tortipilum | reverse complement strand
AACCAGCTGGCTTCGGCATGAACTGGGTGTTTGTCACCACCACCGCGTTTCTCACCGAGTGCGTTGCCCAGCAAGCCGCCGGTGCCTTTGCTCTCGGAAACATGTTACGGAACCCGGGGGCTGCCGTGGCTGCCGTCCTGGTTCCCACCCTCGTCTCCAAGATGGGGAGCGGATGGTGCTTTACGGGTCTCGCAGTGCTCGACCTCGTCGTGGTTGGGTCCGCAGTGATCGGTGAGTCTGCTTTGCGAGGACTCGTTTCACCTCTGGTTGACTGTACCCATCTAACTACCCATCTCTTCAGTGCTCCGATTCAAATGCCCCGGGTGGAGAGCCGCAAGAGTCGCCAAGATGAAGGCTGCGAAGGCTGCTGGAGGGCCAAAATGATACTGTAATTATGGTGGGGTTTAGAGCGGACGGTGACCTTGGGTTCGTTGGTTTAATCGATAATACCTTCAAATTTCTCAAAGTCTGCTCAAGCATACGTTCATTCACATTGTGTAGCCTTTGCTTCCTCCTAGAGTAAACCTTTTTCCGAGTTGGCCGGTTGTTCCGTTATAGCCTCCGATGTTTGAATTTCCAGTGTCGGGACGAAGAACACAACGATGAAGCTGGATTCTGCCCCGACAACCCTGCCCTCGACCCCAACGACGACGATACCAATGACCCAGGAAGCTGGGACGACCTTTGGATACATGCCCTAGGAGGGCCGTGGCGGCAAGGGCATGACCAACAGGTTCAGCGTGGCCACGGGCGCCTATTACGACAAACCGTAGTGCAGCGGGCGACGACCGAGGCAACGGAATACATCGTCATAGAGACACAGCGGCCTGAGGAGATGGCCATGTCCACGGCGATATTCACAATCATGGTGGTAGCGACGCCTTCCGCGGGCCGACAGCGAATGAACCAAACGTGTCGCATGCGTGGACGTTAGATCCCACGTCGTCGATATCAAGTCGTCTCGCCCCTCAACTTGTACTGGACACGTGTTTCGACCATAGTAATAACCAACATATTAAAGCGGGCATCACGCTGGGAAAATGGGAGGCGCCGCCCAAGCTCGGGAATTCAGCCTGTATTATCACGGCATGCGCCCCCAAGGTCTGGGGTTTCGGGAGTTGTCCTTGGTAGGGTTGAATAGCCAAATGGGGGTGACATTGCCGGGGCAGCCGTTAAATATTAAATGAACAACACCATCCAGCGGTCCGTCACGATCTGCGCCTTCGTCCCAACACCTCGATCGACGATTCGTGACTGAGTGGGCAAGTGAGCGAACTGGCGAGTCGTCGGCACAGCAACCAGCCCCTGAAAGACAGCCACCAGGAAAACCCAGCCCCTTAACAATCCAGACCACCCCAAACTCAAAACCAGAGCAAAAGTCAACAAGAGAAAAGAGAAAGCAAACCAAAATGCGCCCCTTCATCCTCCCCCTCCTCGCCCTCCCCCTCTCCACTCACGCAGCCATCAACTGGGACGTCTACGAGCACGGCGTGGTCCCGACCTTCAAATGGTCGCGCCCCTTCCCCGACGACGGCACCGACCCGGGCGGCTTCCACGTCAACTGCCGGCACTCGGCCACGTTCCACGCCAAGATGTACAAGCTGAGCGATCTCCCCGCCGACCCGCCCGCGGGGCTGGCCCCCTGGCGCGACGCCATCGAGGGGTTCCTCCGTAACAGGGAGTATGTCGGCAGCTGGGACGGGGTGGACCACAAGGGGGAGGATAGGGAGTTGGTGGTGATGGAGTGGGTGGATGTGCCGGAGCCGGTGAGGTTGTGGATTGAGGAGCAGCAGGGGGATGTTGGCGGGGTGAATGAGGAGAGGTGGTTGTACGGGGTGTTTGCGAAGCCCAAGGGAGAGGGGGAGACGGCGTTGGGGACAGTGAAGCCACGGCCGACGGCCGCGCCAGCTGGGGATGGGGAAGGGATGGAGAAGGTACAAGTGGTGGCGGATAAGGACAAGATCGTGGTGTTTCCGGCCGGGGCGTTATATGAGATTCTGCCGTTGTGGGTGGCCAAGGGGAGTGGTTGCGAGCGTGAGAACCCCTTTTCTTTCCGAATAAGCCCGCGGATACGTGGTGATGCTGACACTCCCAGGCGACTTCAACAACCTGGCCAAGTACAGGCCGCAGGCCATTGACCACTCGATCTTGGCCTGGCCCGTAGACCACACCAGGCCACACCGTGACCTGGGCAAGCGCGACATCACCTTCAAGATCGAGGCCATGTCGGTAATAGAGACTGACGACGGCAAGAAGGCGCGGCTGATGTGGGAGAAGATGCACCGGATGATCAAGCGTAATGAGCGGCGGCAGCAGCGGGAGGACCGGGCAAAGGCCAAGCAGGACATGCAGGAGGGCCGCGTGCGGGATGAGTTGTGAATCGTATGTATTGCATTGCACCGCAAGCGCGTGCTGACAGTATACTAGCCCAAAAAAAACTAGTTCCAACACCCCATCCGTGGTATCCAAAGCGCCGTCTGCCGTCTATCCTGTCGTCTATCCCAAAATTACTTTATATGCGTACAGATCTCTCCAACGTCTCTCCCTCTCTCCCTCGCTCTCTCTCTCCCGCTCTCTCTCTCGCACACTCTCTCTTTGTGTTTCTCTCTCCCTCCAACATTCTTTCCAACACTCGGACACACTCTCACGCCGAGACCGCCGGCTCGGCTTGCTGCCCCTTCTCGGTATCCTTCTTCTCACTGCTGCCACCGCCATTCTCCAGCTTCAGCCGCTCCTCCATAGTCAGCTCGCTCTCGGCCTTGCCAGGGTTGATGGTGGCAAAGAGGATCATGACGATGGCGGCACAGGCCGTGGCAAACCAAAAGGCAACCTTGTGGCCCTCTGTGCCGCCGCGCTTCTCGTTCTCGGACACGGCCAGGTCGGCAAGGCCGAGGAAGAAGCTGATGCCGACAAACAACAGGCTGCTTATGAGGGCGCCGGCGATGCCCTGGCGCTCGCGGGCGACGTTGCTGGTGATGAAGACGTTGCTGACGATGAATGCGGTGTCGACGCCGATGGTGGAGCCGACCATGGCGGGGAAGATGAAGGCCCAGTAGTTTGCGTCGATGGGCGCGAGGGCGAAGAGCAGGGTGCAGGCGAGGAAGCCGCACGATGAGATCATGATCAGCACCTTGCCGGGGAGCAGGTGCAGGGTGAAGCCGCCGACGGTGGCGAGGATGATGCCGCCGGCGGCCATGGGAGCGAACCACACGGCCGTCTTGAGGGCGGAGGCGCCCATCCACTCGCCGATGCTAAGGAAAAAGTTAATTGGAGGTCTCCGGGGGGGATAGGGAAGAGTAAACATACTGGAAACTGGCGTAGAACAAAAAGATACCAAAGATGCCGTAGGCAAAGAACAAGGCAATCGACATACGCCCCATGTACTTGGGCTTGAACAAGTCAAAAGGCAGCAGGGGCTGCTCGGCGACCCAGCCCTCGATGTAGACGGCAGCGGCGAGGAGCAGCACGCCGAGCACGAAAGTGACAATGATGTAGGGCGTCTTCCAGCCCTGGGGTGCGTGGGCGCCTTCGGTGATGGCAAAGGTGGTCAGGATCAGGCCCGGGACGATGGTGACGGCGCCCCACCAGTCCATCTTGATGTGGGCGTTCTCGACATGGGTGGAGGCCCAGTCACGTGGGATGGTGATGAAGGACGCGATGCAGACGATGAAAAGGATGATGGAGCCGAAATAAAAGTACCAGCGCCACGACATGTACTCGGCGGTGGCGCCGCCGGTGATGATGCCGAGGAAGAAGCCGATCGGGGCGAAGGCGCTCCACAGGCTGAAAACGAGGTTCTTGCGGGGGCCCGGGCGGTAGGTCTTGCCGAGCAGCATGATGCTGGTGGGCAGGAAGGCGGCGGGGCCGAAGCCGCCGAGGGCACGGGCAACGATGAGCATCTGGTAGTTTGTGCTGAACCCGGAGATGAGGGCCCAGATGGAGAACCAGACGAGGCCGAAGTTGAAGACGATGTAGGCGCCGTGGATGTCGGCAAGGCGGCCAAAGGGAAGGAGGAAGGAGCCGGTGACGAGGGAGAAGACTGAGGCGGGCCAGGTCTGGGATTCCTTGGGGATGTCAAGAGCGTGGGAGACGTTGGGGAGGATGATGTTGAAGCCCGAGATGAAGAATTCCTGGGGTGGGCGGGTTAGCGCTGCCGGATTCCATGGCCACGCAGAGCCTTGTTTGGGGTCGACTTACAGCCATGAACATGGAGATGAGCAGGGAGCTGCAGAACAGCACCTCGAAGAGAAGGTTGGGGAAGCAGTCGGGCCGCTGGCGGCCGAGCTGGTCGACGTCGAGCTCGTCCAGCTTGGGGGTGTTGATGCCGCTGTTTTCGTCGGGCTCCGAGGGGTTCTCGACGTCGGTGCGGGGCGTCATGTTGTGGGTGTGGTGGTGGTGATGTTTAAGCGGGTGGGTATCAGTGGTGGTGGCGGTGATGATGGGTCAGGATGGTGTTACTGAGTGGGAGATCGTCGTCTTCGCCTCCGCCATGCCAGATCCAAGTCGATGATGATGGAATGGTGGGTTCTGGCCAGACCAGACTCCGTCGAGGAGGAAGGCGTCCATGGTTAATGTTTTTATACGCGGTGCCTGGGCGACTCGAGCATGGCGGGATGGTGGCATGGCGGTGGGTTCGCCCAAGGCACGAAAAACGGCAGCAGATGGAAGCAATTAGTCACGGTTTCTGGCCCTGGAGACGGGCAGTGGCCAGAAGACTGCAGAGGTTGACGGTTTGGTGCCTGTTTGGGCTAGCGCGCCACACGGAGAATCTGGAGAGCCCATCACGAATCCACGGGAAGCTCCACTTGTCCGATCTGGGGCGCCAGAACAGGCACCATTTTGCATCACAGCGGAGCCGTGACAAAGTCCGTGAGCCTCAGAGCCTGGGTCTGTGACTGTTCTTGTTGCCAAGGGATCTGCCCAAGCCGGCCAGCCCGCGATGCCCTCTCGCCAGGCTGAGACAAATAATGTCGAGCTACAGGATTGGTAATCCTCTATCTGTGATGTACGGACTTCGATGCCAAACACCCAATCCAAGCCCGCGAGTGATGCCTGGACAGATCGTGTTTCTGGAAGGTTGTCATTTTGGTACCGCTTTGGGCCTAGCTCAGTGTTTCGACCGCTGTGGGTGCAGGGCCTGCACCGAGCCTGGTGGCGTCAGCGGCTTGCGGGGAAGACTTGAGTTGTGCTCCCGTTCCCACTCAGATCGATCTCGGCTCCAGCGTTGGCATCTCCGATCTTGATTCTTGTCGTCCTCGATAACCCCACCCCGCGCCGGCGTGGAGCGATAACGACGCGCCGACGCCGACGCCGACGCGCCCTCTCTATGCCCCGCCCAGACGGCGCGTTTGCAGGGCGACCGACGACCGAGAGCAACCCATCGACTACCGCGCCGACGACGGCGCCACCTACCCCAACCACGACTCCCCCCGCACCCACACCCGCACCTCCTCCTGCACCTCCGCGGTCCAAGGCCTGCCACAACTGCCGCCGCCGCCGTCTCCGCTGCGACCGATCGCGCCCGTCATGCCGAAAATGCGCCACCGTCGGCGAGGACTGTCTGGGCTATGGCACCCTCCTGCGATGGGCGAATGCCCCCGCCGTGCGCGGAAAGCTCGTCGGCCAGCTCACCTTGCGGAGCCCGTCCACGATACCCCCCTCGACGCCGCGCGCCGCAATAAGCCTGCCGGGCTCACCGCGTTCGACCGTGGATGAGTTCGCCTTCTCCCCCCCGCCTGCCCTCCTCGATCCCATGCTGGCCACCCTCGGCCCCCGAGCACGCCTCTACATCCAGCATTGTAAGCCTGCCTTCAACCACACCAACCCCATTATTTCTACTCACCAACCTTCCTCGCCTCACCACTCGCAGTTGCCACCGCCGTGTGCAAGGAACTGGTCTCGTTTGACCAGCAAGACGGCAACCCCTTCCGCGCCATGATCCTCCTGGCACCCAAATACGACTTCATCGAGGCCGTCATGGTCGCCATGGGTGCCATGCACCTCGCCGCCTGGCGCACCCGCAGCCCCTATTCCAGTCGGACCTCCCCGGAGCTGATAGACGCCCTCGTCGCCAAAGACAAGGCCATCAGGCTCATCCGCTCCGCCATCGAGACCATGACCCCCGCGAACCAGCCCATGGTGCTCGCCGCCACCGTCTTCCTCGTCAACCTCGACCTGATCGACTCCGGCAAGGGCGGCTGGGAGGTCCACATCGAAGCCGCCAGCTCCCTCATGTCGTCCCTGCACAATCCCGCCCAAGAACTCGACCGCTCGCTCATGTCCTGTGTCGACGCCATCGCCGCAGACTGCCTCACCTATCGCGTCCTGGGAGCTGCCATCAGCGGCGTCGCCCCGCCCATCTGGGCCGAACAGGACATGGCCAATTTCTCGTCGATCCTCAAGCGAGCTGAAACCTACAGCTACCACTGTTGCCCCCCTAAAATATTGCAGGTTCTCCTTGCCGCGAGCCGCTTATGCTGCAACGTCACCCCGCCGGGCGACGCCCGCGTCCAAGCCGCCCTCGCTCTCCTGCACCAAACCCAGTCCTTCGATGTCTTGGGGTGGGTCTACAGCATCCACGGCCTCTGTGCCGAGGATGACCTCAATGCCCGTGTCAGCATCGCCCTGGCCCACCGCGCCACAGCCTGCATGTACATCCTCCTCGCCGTCCCGGAAGCAGCCCCCTTTCCCGAGTCTGTCGACATGCTCGTCGAGGAAGCCCTCGCCCACATGGCGGCTGTACCGCTCCATCATGTTCATCTGAAAGGGACGATCTGGCCGACCTTCATGGTTGGCGCCCAAACCGACGACCCGGCCCAGCGGGCGTGGTGCGCCGGGCGCATGGAGGCCATCTGGGAGAGGAATCCGTGGATTTGTCCGTGGGGCTATATCCGAACCGCCGTGCAGACCATGTACGCCTTGTGGGATGCCAGGGACCGGCAGCCCGCCGGCCCCGGCAGGAGGAACTGGCTGCTCGAGTTGAAGAGCATGCGGGAGAAGTGTCTAATCGTGTGAGGAAAACGCCTCAGAGCGAGACCGAGATCGCACCGCTATGTGCGCAAACCTCTCTCACCGCCGGCAAGTCGGGTCGGGTCGCAACTTTTGGTGTTGCGCACCCATCCGCCCAAAAGCCCATCCACGGATGTGAGCCGCCGTGTGTCTCCCGACTCTCCCCTCTCCCTCTCTCACCTGATCAGGAAGCCAACTCTGGACGCTGGTCTGCCGCATCCCGCTCAGCCACTGTCAGCGCAGTCATTGGGCCAAAGTCACGGCTGCCCGTTGCGATTCCTGCAGCGGCCCATATGCACATGTACCTCTCCTGTGTGACTTGATGTACGCAAAATATTCATACTCCTTTTTGGCATCCGATTTGAGCCCGTCCCATCGCCACCGGACCCCTCCAGCAAGCACCGCGCCATCTGAGCCCGCATGCACTCGCCTGGTGACAAGATTCGCAATGTTTCCCACCAGCCCCTGAAGCCTGGTGAGCCCTTGTCGATGCTTCCATCCCATCCTCGCTCGTGTTCCCACCCTCCAGCATGCCCCGATGACCAAGCTTCCCCCCCCCTCCGTCCCGCGATCCAGGCACACCAATAGCCGTCGGTCGGCGTCCCATGACATCCTGCCCACCCACCACCCACGTCTCAGCCTCCCTACTGGACACCGCCCTCAGCCCACCTGATGCACACTTCTCCCGCACTACCTCACTGGTCGGAATGGAAGTGCGACAGCCTCGCGCCCTCTGCCGTGTCAGCTCCCCAAACCACACCACACCACATCCTGAGCACCCCGCAGGCAGGCCGCCACCCGTACCCCACCTCGCACTGTCAAAAGTCCAGAACACCGGGATCACCACTGCTTGCGCAACCCTTGGTGGAGAGGTTGAACCTGGCCTGAGAACACAAAGCAAAAATTATTACTGCAAAAATCTAATAACTATTGAATCGCACATGAAACGCTGATCAAGACAGTGGCGGGCAGTATGAGAAAAATGGAATTTACACAGTTCACTCCCTCCATTGCACTGGCCACATGGGCGATTTCAGGGTCACCTTGGCATTCACTGGAAGTAAAAAATAGGCAGAACACAGCAAAAGCAACCCCCCATCCTCCCTTCGCAGGGAGGATAGGAGGATCTTGTTTCAATGCCCACAGCCAGAATCGAACTGACGACCTTGTCATTTGAAACTACTAGTGACACGCTCTACCACTGAGCCATGCGGGCCTTTGTCTGTTTGTTGGAAGACGGAGCGGATACTAGTGATGATGTGTGTGGGGTTTGGGGGTGGACTGGAGGGGTGCAATGCGCCGGTTTGGCTCTAAGCGGGTCGACTGGCTGGCGAGATTGGGGATGCGGAGGGGGACTCCGTTTTTTTTTGGCTCCGCGATGGTTTTGGTTAGGTGCGCGGGCCAGTCCCCGAGGTGGAGGCGTTGCATCCACGGGAGGCAGTTGTGTTGAGGTTCAAAAGGTGATGTAGGTAAAAAATGTTGCATGCGATCCAAGAGTCGGTCCCTGAAGGTTAAGCCGGGATTTTTCACTGCCCCGCCGTCCCCGGGTCGGGCCGGCGACCGTGCTGCGGGTCATGGTCCCGCCTGCTCGAGCGACTCTTGGGCAGCTCAGGGGGATGGTCTCGAGGGTCGCGCTCTCGGTCTCGGTGGTGGTGGTGGTGGTTGTGGTGGTGCCGGTGCCGGTGTCTCTCGCCGCTCGCCACCTCCTCCGTGGGGGACGTCCTCCTGCTCTTGCCGCTGCTCATCTCAGGACGTGCGTCCCGCCGATGCCGCCCGTCGGTCTCCTCGTGTCGGGCCTCTCGGCGGCGATGCCGGTCACTCTCGTTAGGCCTGCTCTTGCCATTGCCCTCCTCTACCCTTGGCTCTCGCCTGCTCCTCCGACTGGTCTCCTCCAGTCTTGCTTCGAACTCGCCTCTGCCACTGCTCTCTCCTGTTCTTGTTTTCCGGCTGCTTCGCCGGGTGGTTTCGTCCAGGTGTGCCTCCGATGCTTCCCGTTTGCTCCTCCCACTGGCCTCCTCAGGCCTTGCCTCCCTTGCTTCCCGCCGAATCTTCCCACTCATATCGTCAGGTCTCGCCTCCCTTGCCTCCCGCCTAGTCCTCCTGCTGGTCTCCCCAGCTTCCCTCCTAATGCCCCCACTCATCACCTCTGGCACTCCTTCCCACCCAGTCCTCACGCCAGCCTCTTCAGGTCTGACTTCCCTCCTACTGCTCCTCCTCTCAACTCCCTCCACTACCCCTTCACGCGTAGTACTCCTCCTTTTCGTACCCTCCTCTGCCCTTCCGTCCCACCGACTCCACCAACTCCTCTCCTCAGGCCTCTCCTCCCTCCTCCTCATCCGCCTCCCATCCTCCCCCCTCTCTTCCCTCCTCCTCTTTCTCCTCCCCTCCTCTTCCTTCGCCTCCTCCTCCACCCTCACCCCCTCCTCCCGTTCCCTCCTCTCCCTCCTTTCCCTCTTCTCCCGTCTCCTCTCTTCCCTCTCCGACCGTCTCCTTGCCCGCTCCAAGCCAGGATGCAAATTCCGCATGTTGTGTATGCTGGCCTGCATATTCACGAGCGAGTCGGTCAGCCGGTCGGCGTCGGCATTGAGGGCGTCGCGCACGGGGCAGTTGCGGTGCATAGTCCCGCGCGTGGCTGCCAGCCGCCGGATGGACTCTGTAGCGCCCTGCAGCTCGCGCGCGACGGTGTCTAGTGCGGAGGAGAGTTCGGGGTCGCCAGGGATGGCGCTGCTGCGCAAGCCGCTGGTGGGGATGGAGGAACCATTCTTGTCCTTGTCCTTGCTGCGCTTCTTTTTGCCGCCGCCGGCGGCCTCGGCGGCGCGTTTGGCCTCGCGGCGCCGCTTGATGAGGTGGCGCATGCCAAAGGCAAAGACGCCGACGGCGAGCTGGCTGATGAGGTTGTGCAGGTCGCCGCCGGCGGCGTCGCGGAGGGTGTCGCGGCTGCCGGCGCGCTTGCTCGCGGTGGAGGTCGCGCGGGGTTTGCTCCCAGTGCTGGAACGCGGGCGGGAGCTGGTGTTTTCGCCCTTGGAGCTGCTGCCCGCGGGTTCCCGGGCGGCCGCGTTCTGCTCGTTGAGTTTCTTGAGGGAGAAGGAGAGGAGGGCGCGGCTGAGCTGATGTATCATCTCGGGCGGCACCTTGGGTCTCTTGGGTGAGCCGGATAGCCGGCGAGAGGAAGGCATGTCGGCGCCAAGGGGGGTGCAGTCGTAGATGTGTTTCGCTGGGGAGTGTTGTGAGTGTCAGTGTGCAAAGGGGTGCAGGGTGTATCTGTTGGGAAGCGTCGCGGATGGCTGGCCGCAACGCGGCAGCGCTGGACTGTATTCCATGCTTTATTCCTCCTCGCGACGGTTTGCTTGGCTTCTCCCACGCGATGCGCGCGACTCGTGGATGCGAGGTGTGACGGTCGTCCGGGTCAGCCAGGTGTGTCTCGTGACCAGGTGACCGAGACACCATCACCACCCTCACCTCCATGACGGTTCCGCGCGAGAGGGACGGCACGTGTTTTTTCTGGTGGGGGGCATTTTGGGGGGATAAAAAAGGAGGTAACTATGAAAAAAAGAGAGAAAAGTGGTTGGAACTCCTTTATTGATCTGGGCCCTGACAACCCGTCTCGGTCCAGCAACTTGCTACCTTCCGACTTGATCCATCAAGGTCAGGTTTCCAGGTCGAGTCTGAAGCTCTGGAGCTCTGGATGCAGATCCGCACATGGGAACTCGGCAGACGAGTGAGTGTCATGGCAGGAGGCCTGCGGTTTCCATTCAGCAAATGCCGTGGGGTATCTCGGTGGCGGGCAGGAATCGGGGCTGCCCTCTTCGCCCCTTTTTAACTCCATCTTAACTTCTCCATGCTACCTCCTCCTACTCTGCGCTCTCCGCGGCAGCGGCATCGGCCTTAGCCTTAGCCAGCTTGCCCATCTTCTCGGCGGCCTGCATCAGAGTCGGCAGGTTCGCGCCCTGTATTGTGGCGTTGCCGTTGACGGCGACCTGCTTGCCCTCCTTAAAGAACATGAAGGTGGGCATGGCGGCGATGCCGTACTTTTGGGCGACGGAGCCGACGGTGTCGACGTTGACCTTGGCGAAGGCGAGGAAGCCAGGGATCGAGTATGTGGCGGCCATCTTGATGAAGTGCGGGGCGATCATCTTGCAGGGGCCGCACCAGTCGGCATAGAAGTCGACGACGACGTAGCGCGTTGTCGCGAGGAGGGCGTCGAAGTCGCTGTGCGACGCGATGTGGTTGACCTCGGCCATGGTTGCGTGTGCGACGGGACGCGGTTCAAGTTATGTGACTTTTGGGCTGGGGTTTGGCACGTCGTCGAGGGGTCGGCGTCGTCGGGAGCGTGGATGTTACGTAAAGCTCGTCTGCTCTGCTGTTGCGGATCGATATCGCAGGGTTGGATGGGAATAGGATGCAAAGGGCGCGATGGGGTTGGAGGTCGAAGATATATTCCTGGCGAACCCAGCCGAGGCGATTGCGCGAGGCGGGGCGAGCCGCTGTGGCGGGAATTTCCAGGGCGTCCGCGGGGAGGAGGGGCAGTTTTCGCCCTGCCTATCAGTCAGCAGCTGGACCCTAACCCTCGTCTGGACCCCTGATCACGGAAGCATGACACAAGACATCAGCCAGCCTTAGCCAGCCAGATCGGCGATTTTTGCCAGCCCCCTTGCTCCTCTGTCCTCTCTCCTTTTGGTCTTAACCGCCATCTGCCGGAAGAAGCATCTTTTGCAAAACTAGGACCAGATTTCATTTGTTCTCTGTACGACAAACGGGAAGACGCTGCTGCGAGCACCCTGACTCGGGCGCCCGTCGCGCCCGTTTGTTCAACCTCGAAGGGTAAGCTGTTCCCTGGTCCCCCTGAACGCACAGTTCCGCCACACACCCAGGGCCCAGGGCACACAGTGAGCATGGCACAATGGGCAGAGCACAGCACCGCACCCGGCACGAGATGAGCTTCCAGGATTCCAACCTCGACGACTCCCACGGCCCGGCCAGAAGAGTCTCCGAAGCAACCACCCTAAGTCGACTCTCGCCCTCCCCTCTCGAGCTTGGAAGCACTTCTCTCCTCGTGCGTACTGGCGGTGAGACCGGGAGGGATCAGCAACCCGCCGCTCCCCTCCGAGCCCCGACGGCCAGGTCAACTAAACTCCTAGGAGCCCATGCAGGGAAGTGTCGAGCGGCTGTTCAGCTCCCTGTCCCGGACACTAGTTCGTGCATGTCGACCCACAGCGAGCACCGCCCTACCATTGCGCCGACTGTCAGTGTATCGACGGCGGGCAGCAGGGACGCCGCCCAATGGGAACGGCAGACGTTGCCCGGCATCGGCTGGCTGCGGAGAACCTGGTCCGGCGAGCACACCACCTCAAGTGACGGTACCACAGCCAGACGACCTGTCACACGCGGAGGACAACAGTGGGCGTTGTCATGGGCCGCCCCTTGGAGAAGCAAGATGCCCCCCCCCGCCTTACCGAGATCGACCTGCGTCACGCCACGAGATGGACGGCCTGGATCTCCGATCTTGTCGAGACATGCGTACTATGTGCGTAGGGAGTACAGTTACGTCGACTTGCACATGTGTGCATCCTGGGTGCATGCTCTGGCTCACCCCGCTGGCCCAGGCCACAACTATCCATGCCCATGCCCATGCCCCCACCACCACCCCGGCAGCGGACACTGACCTCCCCTTCCCATGAGGAGGTTGACTCACCCAAACTCTCCTCTAACCCCTCCCCCCCCTGGGGCCTCCCTATCAACCGCCATCCCAGCTCCTTCCTGGGAATGTCTCGACTCGCCGGTCCAGCAGCAAAGTGATAAGAGCCCTGGCAAGAGCCATCCACCACGTGGCTGGGAGTCAAGGCTTTTCAATGGCACCTCCCAGGCCTTGAACATACAAGATCCCCTTCGTCCTCCCACTCTGCCTCTGGAGATTTTCAACTTTTCTTCCTCCTCCATCATCCATCCTCCCGTCCCCCACCCTCCAACCTCTCCTCCCCATCCGTTCCTCCCTCTTTCCCTGCCCACATCCCCATTCTTTCGATCACATCATCCACAGCCCCAGGCTCGCCATGACTTCTCCCGTCGACCCGCACACCAAGTGCTACTCGCACATCAACGGCCCAGCCGAGGAGCTCCTCGACCGCCTCGCCGTCTCGGAGCTCTGCAAGGGCTGGCCCGTCTACCGGGACTCGTCCGAGTGGAAGAACTACCGTGACCTGTTTGCCGAGGAGGCCACCGTCTGGACGAGTAAGACCTCACTCCCCGTGCCGTCCTCCCCCAAACCCGTGTTGACCTCCCCCCAGCCTGGAGCGGACCCCAGCCAGTCGACGACTTCATCGCTATCTCCAAGGCCGGCAAGGAAAAGGGCGTCTTCATCATGCACCGCGAATGCGGCACGCTCGTCGAGCTGAGCCGCGCCCGCCCCGGCCGCGCCATTGGCAAGATGAAGGCCACCATCACACACCGCTTCCGCTTCGACCCGGCCACGGGCAAGGCGGGGGCCACCCCGGACGCCGAGACGGCCGAGTTCGACGTCGACTGCGACTGCCGCTTCATCTTCTTCTGCGAAAAGGACGCGGCCACGGGCCACTGGAAGGCCAAGTACGTCAAGCTGTTCTACGAGAAGGACAAGGTCGTGCCCACCGACGGCTTCACCGCGCCCCGCTTCGCGAAGGAGGAGCTCGAGCGCATCCCCGTCGGGTACAAGTACCTCGGCGCCGCCCAGGCCCGGCTCGGCTACGAAATTGACCTGGACCTGCCGACTGCCGGCGGGGCCCTGTGGGACCGCATGTACGGCGAGATGGAGAAGTGGCTGGACGGCGAGCAGGTGGACCTTTTCTGGGAGCACAAGAAGTGAAGTTCGGGCAGTAGTACCGTCTCAGACGGGCCGGTGGTGTACGATACAACAAGGACGGACGGTTCGGGGTGAACGATGCCGAGATGGACGCGGTGGGGAGGGGTAATGGTAATGCTGTTCGGCACGGTGTGTTTGAGACCATGATACCAAGCGGGTAGAAAAAACGGCGTTTGGGGTTAGACAGGGCGAGGAGCCCGGAATATCGTGGCGTATGTAATTCAAAAATGTCATTGTCGTGTCTGGCCTTTCTCAACTTCCCGTCCGTCCCGTCATGGTTGCACTTGACGTCCTACACCTCCCACTCCTTTCCGTCCGGCCCAGGAGCACCATCATCCATCCACGCCCACACCTTCGTCTGCCCATCCCAACATCCCACATCCAACCCGCTGCCGCCGCCGCCGCCCGTCACAACCCCGAACGGACTTTCGACCGCCGATGTCGGAGCCATGCCCCAAGCACATGCCCGTCAACGCCCCCCCAGGACGCCTGAATCCAGGATGGGGGCCATTTTTCATCCCCTGTTCATTATTGGGCGTGCGGAGGGGGTGATTGTCGTCCTCAACTCTCACCGTCCTGCCCTGCCCTGCCCTGCCGCTCCCCTAGACCCGCCAAGCGCGGAGATCCTTGCCACGAACCAAAGAACCACCCTCTCCAAGCCCTGGGACACCGGCGGGCCCGAATGTCAGCCGCACGTTCGTTTCTTCCCCATCGAAATCCCGACCGAAGCTGTGTTAGTGCCGTTGATCCAATCCCCACCCTTCACCAACGCCCGCCCCAACGAAACGGGCTCGGTTCCCGGCACGACCCGACGCACCGGCGCGGCCGTGCCCACATGGTTTTCTCGCTTCGCTTGCCTCGTGGCGGTCTGACAGAGCTACGCCGGAGAGGGTAAAGTTGTGCCCCGGACAGGGTTGGCGGGCGGGGGTCTTCCAAGCTGATGGGAGTGCCGGATCCATGGTTCTCGACGGGGGGGTCAGGCGGGGGATCATTGACCGTGCTCGTCCGTCCACTACAGCTGAGCTGACATAGGTACCCTGATAGTCGACTAGTCTGACCCCCACCCATGTCAACAATGCTGCAAAATTGCTGCGGGTGTGGTGGTATTCTGTCGCTTGGGCCTTCACTCTAGCCTGGGGAGGAGGGGCGTCTCAAGACGTCTGAATGCCCAGACATGGAGAATGCCTTGCTGCAGAGAACTTTCGAAATGTTCTCTTCCAATCACATCTGGCCCGAGGAGCAGTACCAACACGTCATGTGATTATGCGGAGGGGAACGTGGTTGGTGGGAATAGCCCCGAAGATGACGACTCGTCCGAGTCCAAGAGCCAATAGACACGGTGATCCGAGGATTGGGTCAAGAAGCGGTGTGGTGTACATGGTATCATTTGTCATCTTGTCAGTCTTTGCCGTCGAGGGCCCATCCCGTCACCTGGGAAGGCTGCCTGATGTGGCTCGAGATTGACCCAGCTCTAATTACAAGGATCAACATGAGGTGTGACTGAAAGGTCGATGCCCCATCAGGCCAACTCCTCTATCGAGGCACCCAGGCCAGAGGATCTTCAGGAGCGAACATGTTTCAGACCACGGCACTGAGACTCAAGGGCCATCCATCAAGGTCAAAAACATCATCATGCTCTTCAAGTCCGAGTCCGATACTCACAACGCCAACTCCATTGCTCACCCCCATTACATGTTACTAATACTATCTACATTACCCCCGTCTGCTTTCAACCTCCCCAGTGTACAATGCATGAGTTTTCTCTGCTCCCGTGTCATGACCCATCACCATGCTCATCACATCACGACATGAGGCTGTGCGCCAAAACAAAAAGTCTAAAAATAGAGAAACAAATTCAGAGAAAATCAGAAGCAAGAACTGCCCAAGCAATGCTAACAATAAACCAATTACAGGGTGTGTGTACAGGAGGGTATCCGTCATCAGTCATAAATCCATCCAGTCGTAACCCAATCCATGCAGCCCAGCCAAATTAAGAAACCCAAGAGCAAAACAGACCCTTCCACCAACAAACTCTAAAAACAGACGAGGCAAAGCATTTGTGCAGACTGAGCCACCGAATAAGAATGTAGAAAGAGATATCGATGAAAAGAGGAGGGAAGAAGGAGAGTGTGCTTCGGCGCGGGAAAGTCAAGTGTGAAACCAAAGAGACAAAGAACCAGATGCCAAAACCAGGACAAAGGAGAAAACAAAAGAAATAACCAAAAAGAAACGCCACCGAAGCACAACTCCCCTCACCCCTCCCCTTGTCCCTGCAACCCCACAACAGATACCGACGCAACCGAGTCCATCGACGACCTCGGACTCGCCGCGGCGCTCGACATGGCGCTCCAGCTGCCAGGCCGCTTCTTTTTCAGGGAGAACTGCCGGACAAGGTGCCTGTTGAGAGGGAAAGCCCCCCACCCAACCCTGTTAGCCGTTGTGCCATCAAACCTCATGGACGGGGTCGGCAGGGCAAGGCAGGGCAGGGCGCGACAGAACAAGGCAGTGTCATGACAGCAAGGCGGGGGTGGGGAGGGTTAGATGGCAGCAGCGATCTGGAGCATGACTGACAATGCGCCCCCCTTCTCGGCGGGGTTCCGCACGACCATGAGCTGCTTGTCCTTCTTGCCGCCCTTGCTGCTGCTGCTGTCGCGGTCCTTCTTCTGCGGGGACGAGTTGCGGGAGCGGCTCGCGCGCCGCTGATCGACGCGGAGCTGGAGCTCGGTGACGCGGGCATTGGCCGCGTTGAACGACTGCGTCACGCTGTCGAGGGACTGCTTGGCCGCGCCGAGCTGCTGCTTGGTGGCGCCCAGCTGGGCCGAGAGGGCCGCGTTGCCCTCGGTAAGGGAGTTGATCTCCTCGACGCGGCGGGCGATTTCCTGGCCCTTGGCCTCGAGTTCGGCACGCAGGCCGGCGGCAGCAGTGTCCGGATCCTTGGCGAGCTCGGCTTGAAGGTGGGCGACTTGGGCTTGTAGGGAGGAGGCGCGTCCCTCGAGCTCGGACTTGGCCGCCTCGAGGGGACCGAGTTTGCTTGCTTCGGCCTGGGCGCCGGCGAGGCTGGCTTCCAGGGTTGCAGTCTTGCTCTCGAGGCCGGCAATCCTGTCTTCGGCGGCGGCCTTGTCATCGGCCAGGGCGGGGATCTTACTGACTTCGCCTTGGAGTTCGGCGATCTTCCCGTCAAGCTCGGATATATCGTCCTGGAGGTCCGCAACAGTCCCCTCCAATTCCACGACCTGGGAGACGAGCTCTGCCCTGCGGCTTTCGAGGCCTGGAACCTTGTCTGCCTCGGCCTGGGCTGCTGCCTTCTCGCCCGTGAGCTTGCCGATCTCGGCTCGGGCGGCATCAAGCTTGTCCTGGACCTTGGCCATGTCCCCCGCGATGTTGAGCTTCTGGCTCGCGAGGGACACGTTGGCCGCCTTGGCGCCGATGAGGTCGGTGTTGAGGGTGTGGATCTGCGCCTCCATCTCAGTCTTCTCAGTCGAGAGCTCATCAATCTGCTGCTGCAAGCTGGCCTTGTCGGACACGAGGCCCTCAATCTGGGTCTTGAGATCGGCGACCTCGGCTTGGGCTGCTCCAAGCCCCGCCTCTAGAGTGGTGACCTTGGCCTCAAGGTCCGATCCCGTGGCGGTGAGCTCGTCGACCTGGGAGTTGAGCTTGGACGCCTCCACCTCGGCGGCCTCGAGCTGGGTCTTGAGATCGGCAACCTCAGCCTTGGCTGCTCCAAGGTCCGCCTCCAAAGTGGCGATCTTGGCCTCAAGGTCCGATCCCGTGGCGGAGAGCTCGTCGACCTGGGAGTTGAGCTTGGACACCTCCGCCTCGGCGGCCTCGAGCTTGGTCAGGGCCTCGAGCTTCTCCTCTTCGACTGCCGCCTTGGCCTTCTCGAGGCCCTCCTTCTCCACTTCCAAGTCGACGGCCCGGTTCTTGGCCGAGCTGTGTTCCTCCTCCAGCTGCTCCCGCAGAGCTGCTCTGTCCTCCGCAGCAGCATCCTTGATCTTTTGCTGTTCCTCCTCTGCAGTGTCCTTGATCCTTTGTTGCTCCTCTGTTGCTGCATCCCTGATCTTTTGTTGTTCCTCCTCGGCCGCCTTCAAGTCGCCCTCCAAGGAGGCCACACGGGCGAGCAGGGCGTCCATCTCCGTCTTGAGCTGCTCGCGGGCGTCGGTCATTGTGGCAATCTCCTTGTTCTTGTTGTCGCGCTGCTCCTGGAAGGCATCCCGGCTGGTCTCGAGGGCGGCGATTTGGTGGGCGAGGAGATCCTGGTGCTCCTCGTGGTCGTCCTGTAGCTTCTTGAGGTCCTTCTCCAGGTCGGCAAGCTGGTTGGCGGCCTCGTCCCTGGCAGCCTTCATCTCGTCGCGCTCCTTCTCGGCCTCCTCGAGCATGACCTTTTGCAGCCCCATGGTAGAACTGTACTCATCGAGGACTTTCTTGGTCGCATCGAGCTTTGCTTGCAGGTCCACCTTGGCGGCACGCTCGGCATCTCGGCCCTTCTCGACCTCGTCGAGCATGCCCTTTTGCAGGTCAAAGTTGCTGCGGAACTCGTCGAAGATGGCCTTTTGTTCCTCGAGCAGGCCGATGACCTCCTCCCTGCCTCTGCGCTCGACATCGCGTTCCTTTTCCATGGTGGCCTTTTCTTTCTCCAAGGTGATCTTTTCCTTCTCCATGGCGGCCCTCTCCTTTTCCATGGTGTCCTTGTCCTTGTCGGCGTCAGCGAGCCGTGAGGAACTGTCGTCAAGCTCCCTCTTCAACTGGGCCTCGCTCTCGCGCAGGGTCTCTCTCTCGGCCTCGAGCTGCTCGATCTTGTGCATGAGGCTGCGCTCCATCTCCTGCTGATACCGCTCCAGCTCGCGGGTGTACCTGGACTCGGGAGTGTCGGCAGTGAGGGGGAGGGCCATGACCCGGACCTTCCCGCTCCCGCTCCCGCTCTTGACGACGGACCGGTCTGGTTCGGCGGCCTGCCGTTTGAGACCGGAGCGTTGCTTGATCTTGCGCGGGGGTGTGGCGGCGCTGACCACGCTCTCGGAGCCGATGACGCTCGGGGTGAAGCGGACAGAGGGCGCCGACCTGGTATTGGTCTCGGTGGGCGTCACATCGCTGGCGCATGACTCGGGGGGGGACGAGATGATGGTGGTTGCTTCAGTGGTGGAGGACAGGTCCGACGACTCCGAGACGGATTCGGTCTCGTCGTGGTAGTGGCGGTCATACGAGTCCCGGGGGCTGTAGCGCTCCAAAACTTGGTTGTCGGGGACATACTGCCCGGGTGCGAGGAGGGCGCGGACAGGGGGCACGTGGTAGCTGGTGGGGATGTTGGCCGAGGCCACACGGGAGGGCCTCAAGCTGACGACGGCCTGGCGTTCGGCGGGGATGCCTGGGAACTTGGCCTTGAGGACCTTGCGGGGCAGGCCCAAGGCTCCTCCCGTGCCTCCGGGGGCACCTGTCCCTGTCGAGGGAGCAGGAGGGAGGGCGAGAAGAGGGGCAGGTGATCCCAGCTCCGAGTCGCTCCCGGTAGCAGGCAGGTTGGATGATGTGATTGAAGTGTCCGAGTTGCGGCGCGGGCGAGTTGCTGGACGGACCGCTTTCCTCATGATGGACTTTGTGGGCTGGAGTTGTTGATGTTGCCGCTGCCCATCCCGGTCCTGCTGCCCGGGCTGCTGCCACTCAGGCCACTCGGTCGTGCGCCCGCTGGAACGGCCATCGCCGCCGGGGGTCGAGTTTCCCCCTACCCTGTGGCGGGGATACTGAAGTACACCCTCCATTGCGTGTCGTTGTGGGTTGGTGGTTGTTGTGTGTTGATGGCGAGATGTGATGGATGGTATGTGTTGTGTCTCGCTCTTCTCTCTTCTTCCTCTCTCCTTCTCTCTTCTCCTTTCTGTTGTGACTTCTTGTCTCTCTCTTCAGAGTCTGGATGATCAGGTCGCTGTTGGATCGTGGTTGTGGTGTGGGCTGAGAGTCTGGTCACGGGCGGGCATTGCGGGTGGAATTCTCGATCTTTTTGGACAGAGAATTGCGGCTTGGTGTTGGACGAGACTGACAGACGAGACGGGGTGGTGCAGTGTTCAAGAGAAGCAGCCAGGACAAAGCGGGCTAGGACGTGCAGCAGACGGTGGTTTTGAGGGCCGAGAGGGAGACGAAGGGGGGGTGTGGTCCAGGAGGGGGTGAGAGGTAAGGGAGGGGTCCCGCAACGGCCGGGCTGCACAGACTGCGTGTCGTGTTGTTCTCAGCGCCCAGAGCCCAGAACAGACAGATAACACCTCAACCAGCAGCCGAGCTTGGCCAGCCAGCCTCCCTCGAATGACTCACCGTGGATGTTCTGCTAGTCAGCCTCGCGGAATGCTGCTGGCTCTCACAATCAGACAGCAGACAGCATCGTGCCAGTGAGAATTCGGGGGGGGGGGGGCTGGCATTGGGCGTGGACACGGCCAGACGTCGAATCGGGTCGGGCACAAAAGAGCGCTTTGGGGCTCCAGGGCTTCGAGCGGGGCGCAACACTGGCAACCCGACGGGCCTGGAGGGTGTGCTGCGAAAAAGCCGCAGCAAATCATCTGCCCGGCATGCCCCTGGGCGAAGAGAAGACACTGCTGCAACCCATTGCCAAATCACCAGTGCCAGGGGTCGGGGGCGTGTGGTCGTGTGAGGTGGTTGGCCATGTCTCATGTTTTGGGAGGGTTTGTCACCCGCG
Source organism: Staphylotrichum tortipilum (assembly GCA_033296695.1). NCBI lineage: Eukaryota > Fungi > Ascomycota > Sordariomycetes > Sordariales > Chaetomiaceae > Staphylotrichum > Staphylotrichum tortipilum. The sequence continues at coordinate 68,258 of MU855366.1, read as the reverse complement.
GCGAGCCCGCTTGCGCAACAGACGACGCCCGAAAGTGAGGACAGCGGGCGGGGGTTGCAATCAAGAGCTGGCCGCCTGTCTAGGTCCCTGTCTCCCCGTCTCCCTGCCTGCTGCTGCCTGCCTGTCAGTGGCGACTTAGGGCTCAGAATTTGCACAAACCGCGCGCAGAAGGGGCAAGCAGTCGTGAGCCTCGGGTCCAGAACGACGTTGAGTGGTGATGGCTCCCTGCTCCTTCCGGCCATGTCAACCCGAAATAGATGGCCGCGGCTCAGCGCGCGTTGTGCGGGAAGGGGCGGGGCCGCCAATCAGGGACGCCGCCCAGAGACAGTGCCCCACCATTGGGCAGCATCGGGCCACGACAAACGACAGCTCAGAACGTGGTCCTGCTCAATTCGCAATGAGCACCTCCGTGCCTTCCCCAGAGCCCCGGTCCGCAGCCGGCAGGGCCGCGGAAAGGGCATGAGCTGTCGCAATTAGCTGGGCCATTCCTGCCCTGAGCCACGCCTAGGGCAATTCGCGCCTGGCCCGCGAGCTGTGACTCTTTCGTCCCTTGCCTGCCAGGGGCGCCTCGAGCTCGGTTGGATGTCAAATGTCGTGAGAGAGACAGAGCGACGCCAAGCCCTAAGGCTCTGTCCCATCTGATACTCCACGAGACTGAGTTGTCCGTACGCCCCGCCGCCAATGCAGCTCCCATGCCATTCATGTTGTCATCTCTACCGCAACATGCCGTTGCCTCCACAGCAGCAAGCACAAGCATCGACAATCTCCAGGCCCGGCATCTGCCCGGTCGCGATGCGAGGAGCGGCTAGTCGAATGGGGCGTGGAATAGCCGGTCGGCATGGCAAGTCTAGTTGCATATGAGGGCGAGGTACAGACGGGACAGACATGCTGGCAGGTGTACGCGTTCAGGAAGGTGGGCAAAGTATCCAGGCAGCGAATGGGGTTAAGAGGGGGGCATTAGAGCGGACGATTTTTACCTACCTTATTTTGACCGCCACTAACACAACGGTCGGGGTGGTACTTTGGACATGGCGGAGGCCGGAGGTCCCACTGGCTCCCCGAGGTACGGTGAATCCCAGGGAGCCATCCAAGACTGGGGCAAGCACGAATGGCCGTGGCCTGTGTGGTCTCCGCTTCCGCTTCATTTGCGGGAGGACGAGGGAGAGGGAGTGGCCGGGGGCCGGGGGCCGGGGGGGAGGGTGAAACGGCACTCAGTCAAACACTCTGGCTTGATCACCATACCCGGGTTGAGTTGTCGCTCCTTGTTTTCCTCGGTATTGTACGACCACAGTTGCTGCCTGACAGCAACCAACAACTCTGTCACCCCTCATCGAGACGCAGAATCCCGGCGGCCAGGCTCCAGAAAATCCCGTCACGAAGCGTCATGCGGGGCTGCCTACCCCTCAGAGACAAGTATGCAGTGGCTCCCTCGACTGCCTTTTGCTCTGCAAGTCCGAGACCAAAACATCGCTCTGGATGCTGGTTGGCCGCAGTTGCATTTCTGTTTGCACACCGGTACCCGCCCCCAGCTGCAACAGTCGGAAGATGCGGAAGCAGAGTCAGTTGTTGTTGTTGAGTCTCTCGACTCTAAATCCCATAGGCTATCCTATATGCCGCCGACATGCGAGTATAACAAATCGCGTCTCAGTCTCGTTCAGCTGCTGGGACAAGCCAACCTCATCCCCGCAGTGGGCTCTGGGCGGTGAGGAGCTGCCCCTCCTCGTGGGACGTATAACAAGCCACTCCGCGCCCCAACAAGTTGCCTCCCTTTCCTTTGTTTGGGTAGAAGCAGCCGTTTCCGTAGCATATGCGCCCCACCGCGCCCGCCTGCTGCTGTCGTTTGCCTGCTTGGACCAGCCGCCTTCGAGGCACCTTGTTTGGCTCTCCTCTTCAGAAAGAGTGGGTGTATCTGCGTGCAATCAGCCTGGAGAGGAGGCGGGGTGGCTCGATGTAATGCATAGCCCGCAGGCGCAGAAGGGTCAGATGAGAACACGCAGACTACGTGGACCGCTGTCAAGTTAATACACGGAACTCGAGCAGCTTCCGGGTGGCAAGAATCACGTCAGCTTGCCGTGAGGCTCAGGGACGGAGTCGAGAAAGGACCTATAAAACTGAAGATTGCCTTTGACCGGTGGCTGATCAGGGAGGCCACATGTACGGCCGGTGAACAATGCAGGAGGCGCATGGGGCCGCCGAGATCGATCAGGATCTCGGACGCCGCGTCATATGCGAGATGGCTTGGGCGGCGGCCCTGCTCCACAATGCCAGCACACACTGCTGGAGGCAGTGTCTCGTGAAGTGAGCCGTGTCTGGAGTGCAGGTCCGGATATTAGTGGTTGGCGTGTCGAGTTGGAAGTGGCTGGCAGTGCAGGCGTCCGTTGGGTTGATAACCCGCCATCAGGCTCGTGGCATACGCCCTCGGATGTGGAACGGAGATGGCGAGGGAGGCCTCATGTAAAATCGGTCCAGTGTCTGGTCCTGAGGTTCATGACGGGACCGAGCCATGGCGAGACGGACAGGAATAATAATCATTCTGCCCAAAACATCCGCGGGCAGGGAGACACGCCCATACCTGCGCTGAAGTCGCTTCTGCCACCAGTCACATTGTTTACTGTGTTTTCCAGTGAAAAATTCTCATGGGGGGTGTAGATGTTATGGTTGGCTTAAAAATGAAGCCATTCAAACAGACATTTGAACTGCGTAAGGGGTGAAGTTCACCGAGCGCCGGGAGAGCCTCCTCCTCAACCCCACGAAATGTCCTTCGGAACTGTGCTCGGAGGCACCCAGGATGGTAGTTACTGGATTACATAGGTTCAAAATCTAAGCAATCTTTCAGAGTTCAACCCGAGTGTTTTCGTGGCGAGTGCCAGTTCATAGTTCGAAGCTTGACCAGAAGATTGCAGGGCTGGCGACAAGTTGACCCTTGGATTGAGTAGGAGTTTGAGAAGGAACGGTAGTGACAGATAATTAAACTACTCGAGCAACTGGAGATGAGGCTCACTTCCAAGCCTCAACTCCTTGATACTCGGTTACTAGACTCAGCTTGAGGAGGATACAATGTTGATGGCCCTTGTGAAGACAAATCCCTGCCAACGACAGCAACTGGTAGCTGGCGTACTCAACTCGATCAGTCACGTCCTAAGGATAGTACGTCCGTATTGCTGCTATCAACCCCCGGGCTGTGGAATTAATTCCTGAACTATCCACTGATACCTTATTGCTTCGGACTTTCAAAAGATGCAGCTGGCTCTCGGGGAGTTCCATCGTATTAACGCAGCTAGTTTTGATAACTACACCAAGCACGTAGATACTCGGCCGACAGGCCAACAGTTGGCACCACGTTGTACGTCAAGATAGGGCCAGCCGATGACACCCCTAAATATAATCTTAAACAATCAACACTACTGACCTCGAGATTCAACCTCGCGGTGTTGGCATCGAGTGGCGGCGGAACACCCATCCACCCTCAATCTCCACTCCTGGGTGCTCATTCACCTCGACGGGGCTCCACTGAGCAAGAAAGCTGTTGCCGTGACGGGAGCAACTCATGTCCTTCATCCCGGCGCCTTCACAACTTCTTCAGACCTACCGCTCCACGCCGCAGGTTGGCGCCATATCGGTGGTTGAAGCACCATGTCACTTGACCGTGGCCCATCCATCACTAGACTGCCTCCTTCATCAAAGTCCCAGTCCACCCTTCCATCTACATCCCTCCCCTTGCCCCGCCGAGGGCACACCGTCGGACTCAAGCAGCCACTCTTTTCCCCACGGGACGGATAGGATCCGAGTTGGAGCTGTGGGAGCTTTCAACTTCAGACCACCATGTGACCTCTCACTGACCGTAATCGACCATCACCCGTTTCCCTCGTGTTCACAGGAAGCCCTTCCATCATACACCCTCAAAAAAATCCCACCACATCCATCGACACGCTGAAGCAAGGAGGCGATGAGAACGATTCAAGTCACTGTCTGTGGCCAAAAACCGATGCGGTCACATCAACGGAGGCGAGGCGAGGTACGGATACCACAGCCATTTTCACCGGGGTCCCATCTCCTCGGGGGGCAAAGAAGCTTGCGCGTTCGGGAGGGATCGAGCCGATGGGAGGAGTTGGTTTCGGTTTATTCCATGGCTTGCAACTCAGCATTCCCTTGGGATTTGGAAGACGCGGCCGCAGTGAGGTGTGAAGAGTGCTGTCCTGACTAAGAAGCTTGGCAACAGTACGCGAGGCTGCCGTGATGTTGGCTGGCAGCAAAACGGAGGGAACTTTTTTTGTGCCTGTATTCGACACAGGAGCTGACTAACGGACTGAGGGACGGTGGGGGAAGGGGAGGAGGGGCGTGCTTATTTCCTCCCTCGTTTCCAGACCTGCAACTAACGAAACCAACCAGCCCGCCCGTTTCTCCCGTCCTTCGTCCTGGGGCAGGTTCCGGATAAGGTGATCTGTGGTGATACGGGGCGCGAGCAAGTTGTTGGAAAGCAAAGCAGGGCATATTGGATGCGCACCACGGGCGCGGCGGGTTGCCCAGCCCCGCGAGAATGGAAAAGGGTCCATCCTTTGCAGAGAATCCCCCAACCCCGCCCCAGACCAGACCAGACCAGAACAGACCAGACCGGGGGGGATGGGGGATGGGGGAGCTGACGCGGTGAGATCCCGATCCTGTGGTCCAGGCGGTGGTGCATCGCACACGCCTGAAGGTCCTTGGAGTTGTTGGGTGGGGCGGGCTGGCCTGGGCTTGGTGGTGCGCGACGGCGATGAGCGGCGGGCGGGGGGGTTGGCGGTTCAAGACCACCTCCCATTGAAACTCAACCCAACCCACCCACCCACCTCACTCGTATACGGTATCGGGTGATGACGTCCACCAGCGGCGGATCCGTGCGGACGGGCGGGCTGTTGCGCCGCCCTGTCGCGTCGGGCGGGCGTACCATTTTCGCCCTTCTGGAAACGGTAAGCAGTGAGACAGGAATGCCTGTCTGATGTCTCAGGTTCACTCTCTTCCCCCAGCGAGCGGCGGCGGAGACGGTGTTGGGGCGGGCTGTGAGCTGGGGCCAGCACGGCAGATCCGGACAACGACGCCCAGCCCCAAGTGTCCTCCACAAATTCCATCGTGATGCGTGATGCAGTGACGAGCGATGACAGGATGAAAGAGGCGTTTTCCCGTCACCCTGGCGCCGTGCGGGCCTTGGCCGGCGACCTCTTGCACGGAACACCCAAGTATCACAACGGGGAGAGTGGCGGCGGCGGCGGCATGCATGCTTCTCGCTGACTGACTCTGGGGCGCGGGAAGCGGGAAGAACGGAGGGAGGACGGGGATGGGGGGCAAGGGGCGGCCGCAAGGGGTGGTTGGTTGCAGCGGCACACTCACAACGCAAACCAGGAGCGGCAGCAAGGAGCATGGAGCTTGCAAGGAAGCTCTGGCGCCAGCTCCAGAGCTTCCTTGCGATACCGACCGAGAGACAAGACAAGGCAGCCGAGGGGGGGACACCATCACCGGGGACCCGTGTTGCGTGCGAGCCGTGATTGGATTGCCCTCGCCTATCAAAAAGTACTGGCTTGTCTCGAGAGAAGGCAGACAACCGAGCCGAAGCGATGGATTGTGGATTGACAAACTTGGTCTCACGGCGGGCTGGGAGTGGGGGCCGCCGGGGCTTGGGCGAGTCGCAGCGGGGCGTCGTGACGCTCTGTCGCGTTGATTGATTTTTTTCTTCCCTTCCTCGTGCTGATGGGCGGCGATGGGATGGGCAGGGCAGTTGGTGGGCTTGGACTTGATGGGCCTGGGCGGGAAATTCAAGGTGGGGAAGGGATCAGGGCTCCTGGTCCCGCGCAGCACACCGCTGATTGGCCAGGCTAAAGTAAACTGAGCACGCTCGACGACAGCGGCTCGTGCGTTGGGGGGAAGGAGGGAGGCGCTGTAATTGCAGGCCTGGTGACAGCCGTAGGCCGGTTTTGTCCAGGTTGACCGCTTGGAATCCATGATCGTGGCCTGGTTTGCAATCAATTGTGCCTGCAGCCGTCTCGGGCAGGCATTGGGGCAGAGTGCAGAGCACCGCGCGTGTCTCCCCGATTGGCGTCGCGTGCGATCCCCAGCATCCAACGGGCGAGAGAGATGATGCCAACCTGCCTGCCCGTTCCGCTGGTCAATACCCTGGCGATGCATGTCCGCTTCTCCGCCACGGAGAAACCAGCAGCGCACCACCAACCTACCCGGGCTCTTCCCTGTGCCAATTCATTCCTCGCTGGGCCGGGCGCCCGGTGATCTCGAGCCTGTCTCGGCGTGGGTGCAATCAAAGGCAGTGATTTGGCCGAGGCTGAGGGCGTCGGCAACCGGCACGCCTTCCGCTGGAAACATGACCTGCAGCGGGGCTGGCTGGGCCAGCAGCTGGACGGCATCTGGTGAGCAATGCAATGCGCTGCTTGTCTTGAAGGGCTTGGGGCGATGTGGTTGGCATGGTCGCGAGTGCGAGTACCACGCACGCAGGGCGCCCACGCGCAGGCATCAGCAGATCTGGCTTCAACTTTCGGTCAAGCCTCCCACGCCCGCTCCCGCTCCCAACGCCAACAGGAACAGGACGGATGGCCTCTGCAGTAAAGCAGACCCCGGTCGAGCGAGGGAGGCCAAGTTTCGCTTGAACGTCTGACGTCTGGCGGTTGTCCGATCGCTGATCATCGGTTGCAGCGGTTGCGTCGCAAAAATAGCAGCGGCGGGCATTGTCCAACTCGTTTCTGTTGCAGCCCTCTGACCAGAAATAATAACCAACGCGCTGCCCGCTCTTTCGCGCCCCGGGGTCGTGTGGCAGCCCTCGTTTTGCTGGGTCGTTTCGTTGGCACGGTCGTGCTTCGGCTTGCCAAAGGACGGGGGAGGGGACGGGGGGGTGACGGGGCATGATGGATGGCTGGCTGGATGGATGGATGATGAGTGAGGGGCGGGTCACAGCAGGAATCAGCGAGGGTCTCGCCTGATGCGGGCTCAACCACCGACCGACGTGTGGGGCGCGGATTCTGACGCTTGAACTTCGGCGCAGCCTGACAGGCCAACTGGGCCAACCAGATCTGCACAGCGGTGGGTAACGGTGCGCGGCGCGCGGGATGCCTGTGCGAAGATGGGACAATGGAGAGAGGCAAAAGAGGCGAGGATGCAGAGCGCGCCCAGGCTACGCTGCATCCGTCACTAATCTGTACGAGTAATATGAACCTGTGCTGGGCATGGCCCTGTTGGCTGCTGAGGACTTTCAACGGGCGGGGCGTGGCACCATTGCCAGACGGGTCAGCCAGGTGGTGTGTTTGAGCCTGGTGCGACTCTGCTGATACTAGCGATGGAGATGCGTCGCTGCATCGTTTTTTTGTTGGATTGGGAGGCTTCAAGTTGCTGACCGACAAAGAGCGACAGTGGAAGGGGTGTGGCTAGGTCCAGGGTGCGTTCGACGTCGCCGTCGACCGTCCAATGAGCGACTCTGCTCTCGTCTGGCGCTGTCTGGACCTGGGTTGATCCGGACGGCACGACCCCACAGGCTGCAGGCTGCCGGGTGCCGGGCGAGCCATTTTCACTTGCTGCTGATCGAATCTCATTCAAGCTTCGACGCTCGACGCTCGACGCTCGACGGCGCCGCACCACTCTTTTCCTCTCCCGTGCCTCGGAGAATCCGATTGTCGTCGACTCAGCCGTTCGCAGAGCCAGGCCCCTGCCACCGCCGACGTTGCGCCAACCTATCAAATGAGAGACGGAGAAAGGGCCTGCGTGCTGCACTGCGGCGCTGAAAGTACAGATGTACTTGCCCGAATTACGGGCACTGCTAACTCAACCAAGAAGGCCGAGATCTCGCTCCCCACCAGGCATGGAGCATGGAGGAAGATGGAGGTGCATGGGCATGGCATGCTGTCCCCAGCCTTGCCGGGGTTACGTGTGCACATGGTGCTGCCCCACGACGGTTCCCGAAGTGAAAGGGGGGGTGGGTTACGCTCATCATCACTGGCGGCGGCGGACAGCTCCTCCTGCAACGCCCCCTTTGGGACGTGGGACCAGAGGAACGGCATTCAGCTTCGTATTGGCGCAGACCAGCAGCCGACCAGACCATCAAACGCCATCAAGAGCGAAACCCATAAAACCCCATGCCGTGTGTTCCGCAACACTTTCATCCTTGCCTTGCGCAAGGACGGCGGCCGGACGGCGGCGGGCTGGCCTCGCCTCCACCCATCCCTGGCACAGGGCCCTCTCCCGGCCGTTCCCAAGAAGCAGCAAAGCAAGCAAGCGTGCCAGAGCCGAGCTGGATGGGGAGAAGAAACTGAACGAGATGGAAACCGACGCGGTGTAACACTGGTTGGCCAACCACGCAAAGGGCGAGACAAGGTCTGGTTTGGCAAATGGAACGCAGGCCTGCAAACCAGCGCCGGGCTGCGGCGGGCTGGTTGGTTGGGTGGATGGATGCATCATGGCTGGCTCGCTGGCCACTGGCTGAGCTGGCTGGATTGGCCTCGCGCATCCACGAGGGTTTCGCACTGTGCCTCCCCGTCTCGCATGCAGCCTCTGCTCGCTGTGGCCTTTCGGCCGTCCCACAAGTCACCCCGAGCCAGGCATGGTTAGGTGTTGGTGGGGGGGGGGGTGGCTCAACCAAAGACGGACTCGAATCCGACAATCTGGCGCTGCGGCCTCCCACCTCAAACACACGCCAGCCCAGCCCAGCCCAGCCCATCCAACATGGATTCATGATCAATTCTCGCCGACCAAACAGGGTTCGATATTCGAGGGCGAAGCGATGACGGGCTGTCCGGCTCGACCTTCCCGGTGTTTCCGCCGGGCCTTTCGGGGTCCATCACTGCCGCCGGCGAAACAGCTGAGCGGCCGCCCTCTTGTCTGCTCCGCTTGGCTGCATCCATCCCTCCCCCTGATATGACTTTCTCTGATGCTCCATCGTCAACCATGCCCGCCCATCAGTAGGGCAAGAGGGCGGCAGGACGGGGCGGATAACTGACCCTCTTTGGCTCGACACACACTGACGCTTTGCCACACGAAGCCATGATCCGTCCCCGCCCCCGTCCTGGCTCGATGACACACCCAGCAAGCCAGCGAGCTCCGGATACGCAGCCGGGGCGTGGGTTGCATTCCCCAACATGACACAATCGTTGCTGCTGACCCGGCCATGGTGATTCCGACCCTCCCCCCCCTGGAGGCAGCTGACGTGCCACACTGGCAAGGCAGAACCCAGCTCCGCTCAGCCAGAATCGAGATCACCTCTTTGGGATGGGGCAAGGGAAGCGATGGGAAAGGGGAGGGGGTCTCAGCCTGATGAGCACTCGGACCATATCCTTGCCGTGTCCAGCTTGCGCCCGGCAGCAAGCCCGCTGCACTCCACGGCAGCGGCCCCTGCTGGACAGGTTGTTGTTCCAGGATTGACCACCAACAGATTGATTGCCTTCTCCCACATCGGCAAGAGAGCACACTGTCCATACCAACCACACATGCTCACATACACCACACACACACACGCAGTCCCTGCAATGTATGCACGGAGCAGTTACGTCCTTGCGGACACCCACGCCGAGACTGGGGCCGCCTGTTCGTCGCCTGGGCCAAAACCGGATCGCCCAGACTCCATGTCAGATATATAATTACCTCTACTGTGTTTCTCAGCAGCGACGCAGCAAGGGCGATCAGCGTGTCATCAGAGCAAGTGGCTGCCCGGGTGGCCCTGTACCCTCTTCTCCCGCCCCCCGATGCGAGGTTGCATTCGTCCACTTCACGGGTTCAAGGTTTCTGGTTTTGGATGCAGCGTGGACCTGGGACGCACGCAGTTACATGACTCTGGCACACCTGCAGAGAGAGTCATGAAGGAGATAAACTGATAGTCGTGCTTGTTGGTTTTGACGTTGATGTTGACTCGAATCTCTGGCTCGCCGGAAGAAGGCCTGTGTCCGTTTTCGCCACCCCTGCCACCCACCACGCCGACCCCCCATCGGCACCGTTTTCGCTGCTGCTGAGAGCCACGTTTCCCCGCACTGTCTCACCGTCGCCCCCCTTTTCCTCCCTTCCCATCAAGAGCCGCTTGCGTTGCTCACCACCCACCGTCGTCTTTTATCCTGCGCGCCGAAAGCGTCCGACAGGGGTAGACCTAGCCACAAGATCAACCAAGATTCATTCACTCTACTCCGTATTGTACACCAAAGAGGGGAGGGACGGGACATGTGTGCTTGCGGTGCAACTCACGGCTGGCCGTCTTCATGCGCTTTTGGAAACTTGAAGGCCGGGCCGCATCGAAACAGGCTGCTCCTCCGGCAGGGGGGGTTGGACGGATGCGTTTGATCAAGCAACCACTTCTACCTAATGCTGGCTGGCAGATGGTGGCTTTTGCAGCTGGCCCTGGGAGAGGAGGGGAGAAACCACGAAAGGAACAAAAAAAAGACTCACTGCGCACTGTGCGGCATGATTCCATTCCTTAGGCAACGTTGGTGGGGACAGGAGAGGACGAGGAAACTTGCCCAGAAACGGACCCGGGATCCTCCTCTCCCTGGTCCCGCTGTCCATTGCCATGGCATGGCATTGGCATGGGGGCGTAGCATGGATGGCATGGAGCGGCGCCTTGTTCCGTCGGGACCCCTCCAAAGGGCCCAAGCCCCCCTCCAAGCCCAGACCAAACCAAACATAGTTTCGAAGGCTGCACCATCCAGGCGGGATCAGCTTCCAACGAGGGAGAAAAACCCGAGTTTCTCACTGGCCGGTTCTGCCCTGCCGCATCGCAATCGGGCAAGGGCAGAAGAGAGGGGGTGCAAATGGAGGATGGACATGGAGGCGGTGGTCTCAGCAATGAGACGTTTTGCGGGTTCTTTGGCCCCCCCTTTTTTTCGGTTCCGAACACCCCCTCCCTGAATCCCCCTTTGGCTGGCTTGTTGGCCCTTCTCACACGCAAGATTCCATACTCGTCCGCTTTTCCCTGCCGCCGCCGTGGCCCGCCGCCCCATGGGATGGACGCGGCAGAGACATTTTGGGTCAGGACAAGCCAAGCCCGAAACGCAGATTGATGGACAAAACTCGCAGCGGGCTTTGGATCCACAGACGGGCCAGGGGGGGCGGAGGAAGGGGGGCTGATAATCGACGATGTTCGTTCGTGTTGGGTCAATGGTGGCAGGCAAGCCAGCCCAGCCAGCGGAAGGGGGAGCGAAAGGGGGACAGGGGGTGCGTTGGTGGGGAGGGCCAAGCAAGGTACCACTTTGGAAAGACAAGAGCAGGGGAAATGGACAAATCCAACCCCACGACGCAAACCATCGCTTTTTAGCGCACTATGGGATCAATGTATCGAGGAGGTACAGACACGCGCATTGCTGGGCTGTTGTCTCTGTCTGCGTCCGTTTAGTTATTTTATTTCATTACAATGTGGGAGCGACAGAGGCCGACCCCCATGTGTGTGTGTGCGTGTGTGTGTGTGTTGCTCTCGCTCGTGACCCCTGCAGGGCCGCTTGCCTTACTCGGACAATCTGCCCCTCCCTCGCTGATGGTCGCCTGCTCCTTGATGGGTCCCACCGACGGAGGGAATGGTGGATTTGATGGTTGAGTGCCCGTCCAAGCCATGATCAAAGGGGATTGGTGTTTTACCTGCGGCAACGCAAGCGGCGGGGGTCTTGGGGGCTTGTCGGGAAATCCAACTCAACCAAGCACAGGCACAGAGGGATGGATTTCCGTTGACTTTTTTTCGTACAGGCTATGTACACGCCTCGGCGGCGCAATAGAGAATTCTTCGGGAAAGCATCGCTCCATCCCACGGCGCAGTGTCTGGCATTATGGTGCCATGGCCGTATAGCACGCCACATCTGTTGAGCACGAGTCTCACGGTCGGTATTTGTTTGTTGGTGTTTGGGTTTGGGCAGGCAAAGCTGTGTCTGCTGGTGACCGAATCTGCCCGAGAGAGACACGCATGCACGCTCATCCCTCCTTGCCACGGCTCTCGCTCCCATGGCTGGGCCTGGCTGAGCCTGTTTGGCTGGCGCAAAAAGTGGCGTGGCCAAATGCCCCCTCCTCGACCTTTTTTGGGACGGGAGTGGCCAATGACAAGACAGCACGGACAAAGAGGATGGCGTGTGCGGTGGGCAGAATGGAACCTGCCACGGCGTCCCAGAAACGGAGCTAGGCCACAAACAAGGCCCCCGCCCGCGTGTTGGGGCAGCAGGGCGTCACAGAAGGGAGAGGGGGCGTCACAGACGGGCGATGCGCAGTCCGTCCTGTGGTAAGCGAGCAATCAACTGGCTGGACTGGGGGGGGCAGTTTAGTGGGGCGCCTCGGTGCAATGTGGTAGGCTGATGGCTTCCGTAATCCTGCATGTACCTTCCGTGCCTAGCAGGCACCGTCTTGCAGGGTGCAGCACACACTCACACACACACTCTCACACCCCCGCCCGCACCCCCGCCCGCACCCGCTGGCGCTCACACTGGGGACGGGACTCACACGCCAGGCAGGCCCAGGACAGGGCCCACCTCGCCCAGCCCACCGCCCACAGTAACCCACACACACTGACTGACAACCGCGGCGGCACGGCGCCCCCTCCCTCTTGCACGGCACCCAGACAACGACATCGACCAGGGACAAAGTAAATTAGCAGCATTTTGCGGCGACCAGGACTAAGACGCAGACACACACACCCTCCACAACCGCCTCACATGGATGGCCTTCGCAATGGATGTTTTCACTGTATGGGGATCTCCCCTCCCAGCCGTCCATTGCTCCTCCTCATTCCTCCTGCTGCCCTTCAAGTTCCTCACCCCATCGCCGTCAACCTCGCCCTTGGTCCCTCCAGAACCCTCCCCTCCCTTCCCTCGCTTTCCCCTCGGGCTCCAGCAGCTGCTGCCACCACCACGGCGTCCCCTCCGCCCGATCCCTTCGTGATCCCAGTGATCCCAGTGATCCGATCTCGCCGCCCTGGACCAACCCTCCGTGACGACCCCTCGTGGCCACCGCACCTCCACCTCCACCACCCACTGCCGCCCGGCTGCGTGCCTCGGTGACGGGTGCCCCGACCGAGACCACCACCCTGACACGACGTCCTACCTACCCAGGCACCTGAGCTTCCTCGAAACCCTTTGACAAGGACGACAGACAGACAGGCAGCCAAAAGCCCCCCCGCCTCGGTCGATGTCGAAGGGGCACTGATCAAGCAGGCCGGCCCGGAGAAGCTCGAATTTGTTGCATGGAAGCTCTGAGCCAGGGAACCTGGAGACCTGGCGACCTCGCCGCCCGCCCTCCTCTTCCGCCCCGCCAACCTTCCTCCTGCTCCTCCCGGTGCTCCTCCTCCTGCTCCTCCTCCCCGCCCTCCCGCAGAATCACGGCGACACGACCAACGGGTTGACGGCTCGCCGTCAGCAGCCCTTGCTGGCTTTGTTGAGAGACCAGGCCACGAGACGCCCCTCGTCCCCCTCGTCCTTCTCGCCCCCCGCCTTCCCCCGCTCCCCGCCTTCCCCCTTTGCCCGATCCCGGCCGTCTTCGAGGAACACGAAGCTCCCGGCTGAGGTCGTGTGCGCCGGGGGTTGGGTGGCCAGACCGATGGGCCAGTTGGGCAGGGTGAAAGAAGGAAGGAAACCCCACCGTTTGATCTCATCGCCGAGCTGCATTGGTCTTGAGCATTGGCAGGATCAACAACAATAACAACAACACTGGAAGGGCCAGGAGAGAAGGACCGCTGCCTCTTGGTTGCCTTGTATTGAGCCAGCTCCGAGGTTGCAACAGTGCAGTGGGCATTGTGTGCGTCAGTGAGTGAGTGAGTGAAGCACTGTCCACGGGCGGGCAGGCAGGTGCTCCTGCTGCTCCCTGCCACCACACGAGAGAGCCTTCCCTAACGACTTCGCAACCCCAAACCAGGCTCTGCTCGGGTTCTTGAGTCTCCCGAGACCTCGCTCCTCACCTTGCCTTGCCGGCCGCTATATTTGCCCGGCCCTTGTCGATGCATTCGCTCTGGGCGAACGTGCGCAGCAGCAACCCGGCCCTTTGCAACCCCGAGCCCCCCTCGCCCGCCGATTCCTTGCCGTGCACCTCCACCAACACCAGCAATCACGCAGGCAGAGCCCTCCCCGCCGGACTCTGCACGCCCCCGACAGACGCGACCATGGGGACAACCTACGAGATGATGCTGCCGCACCTGCCGTCGTGCGAGAACTACCCGCCACTGCACCACCCCGCGGCCTACGCCCCTCCTCCCATGGCCATCGCACAGCCCGACAGGCACCGCCACGTCTTGAACGAGCGCCCACTCCCGAACGAGCAGCAGCCTGTCTTCCATCCCATCTCGCGATGCCCCGTCCAGCCCCTGAGCCAGTCCCAGTTCCAACCGCACGCGACGCCATCGTCAGGGGCACCAGCAGCAACACTGACAGCCCCGGCGAGAGGAGCATCACCATCAGCCACCACCACCGCCACCACTACGCCAGCGTCAATAGCATCATTACCAACGGCAGCGGCAGCTGCCGTTGCAACTTCCACCATTCTCTCCACAACCACCACCTTCACAACAGCGACCTCTGGAACAGCAACCAGCTACCGACCAACAACCTCGGCAACAACCCAGCCCAGCATGGCGCCCGCGGTGTTGGCAACAGGTACAGCATACCCACGAGGCCAGCACGGCCAGTACGAGGCGCGCCAGCCGACCCAGCAGCAACTGACAACTCCAGGCTCAGGGAAATCCTGCTCCGCCGAGTCCTCGGCCAGCGTCGCCAAGATGACGAACCACAGCATGAGCATCCCCGACCGCATCACCACGCGGGGAGGCAGCATCTCGGACTTGATGGCCGAGGTGGCCGCCCTGTTCTGGTTCGAGTCGGCCAAGCTCCTCGACAAGGTCGAAAAGCGCCGCGGCCTCGCCACTGCCTCGCCCGTCCAGCCGCTCGCGCCCACCGCCGTCGCCTGCCAGCACTTCAAGAAGTGGGTGGCGGGCGTCCTGACGACGACCCAGGTCACGCAGAACGTCGTCATCCTCGCGCTCCTCTACATCTACCGTCTTAAGAAAGCGAACCCGACCGTCAAGGGCCGTCCCGGCAGCGAGTACCGATTGCTGACGGTCGCGCTCATGCTCGGCAACAAGTTCCTCGACGACAACACCTACACAAACAAGACGTGGGCCGACGTGTCGTGCATCTCGGTCAACGAGATCCACGTCATGGAGGTCGAGTTCCTCAGCAACATGCGCTACAGCCTGCTCGTCTCGACCGAGGAGTGGGACCAGTGGCTCGACAAGCTCAAGGCGTTTTGGTCCTACCTGGAGCTGGCCCAGCGGCCCGTGTCGCCCTCGCCCTCGCCGCTCCTGATCCCTTCGCCAACCCACCGGAGCTTCATCTCGCCGCTGCATTCCCCCGTCGTGCCGCTGACCCCGAACGGACATGCGACCCGCTCGTTTACGCTGCAGTCGCCCAACCTGGCCCCGCTGGCCAATGGCGCGCCGGCCTGGCCGTTGTCGTACAGTGGCGGCGGCGATGCGGCCTCTCCGCTGGCGCTGAAGCCCGAGCCGCACCCAATCAGCACGGCCAACAACAATGCCGTCCTCCGGAAACGGCCCTTCCCGGAACCCGAGTCGGCTGAGCCCCCCGCCAAGCGCGCGAGCCGGATCCCGCCTGGTGCAGCCAACATCGCCCTGCAGAACCCGACACAGTTCCCCCCGACTGCTGTTCCCCAGGCGGCCCAGTTTAGTGGACTCCCGCACGCCGGCACCGTCCCTCCCCTGTCCGCGCGCCTTGCGCCCGCCCAGTGCTCGGAGCAGGTCCGCCCGCAGGTGCCCAGCCTGACGCTCAACATCACCCAGGTCGCCGACGCCCTGCCGTATGGTGCTGTGGCGTACCCCCCGCAGCAGGCACCGTTGCCGCTGCCGCCGCTCGCCTCTGGCGTCCGGGCCATGGCCATGGTCTTCCCCAGCACCACTTACGCGCCCTCGCAGCCCATCCCCGCGACCTGCGGCACGGTCACGCCGACGACGAGCTTCCCGCCCATGACATACGGCACACCGACCAAGCGGCTGTCGCCGCAGAACTCGCTCACGGCGTTCCCCGGCTCGTCGCCAGTGGTGATGGGCACGCCCATGGGCAACGGCGGCGCGACGAGCGGGCTGCACACGCCCATCTCGCATTCGCCGTCCATCTACCTGCAGCAGCGCAACAGCCCGTACAAGCCGGTCCGCCACGTCAACACGCTGCTGTACCCGCCGCCGTCGGCTTTCTTGCAGCACTACCAGCTGCCGAACCCCGTCTTGCCAAACCAGATGCACTACCAGCCGCTCGGCAAGCGGAATGAGTACCGCACGGGGATTGTGCCCGAGTTTTTGGATGGGGTTTCCCGGCTCGCGCCGTATCCCCTGCAGGTGCTGCCGAACCCGCATGTGCAGCAGTCTAGGCCGCAGCAGCAACAGTACCAGGCCAGACCACCCGCGCCGGGGGGTGGTGCCGCCCCGGCGTATCTGGGGCAGTATTAATCAGGCTTCTTTGCTTGAGCTACCATTTTCATTATTTGCTCTTTTTTTCTTACACAACCTTGCTGTACGATTACTTTGCTGCTCTCCACGCATATGCATCTTCTCGGCGTTGATATCCTGGCTCTAGCTCTTTTTTTTTTCTCCCACTCTCCCAGCGCCATTAGGTGGATGGGGAAGTGTGAGATTAAGTTGTATTATGGGTTGCGGCACTTCTGGCATGGACTAGGGCGTTTTTCTTTTCCGGAGGGGATGGATGGGAGGGGCGGGCGTTGGGTTGATTTGCTTGGGATTTCCGCACACGGCGGTGTTGCCCGTCTGCTTTGGGATTTGGGGAGTTGAGGGGTGGCTCGCGTGGTGGAGGGAGTTGGACAGCTGGAGGATGGAGGATGGCCGGGCTTGGCTTGTGGAGGGCCGAGGCGAAGTACGGACAGGTCATACACAATGCGAGCTTTTCCGCCACCCATTCATATGTGTCTGCCTAATATTGTTTGAGTGTGCTGTGCTGGGTGCTGTGCTGGGTGCTGTGCTGAGGGGGGTGGGAAGTTGGATGGGTGGGTGGGCGAGCAAAGCTGCTGCTTCTTGTGTCTCGGGCTGAGAGTGGCCACTGGCGGCGCCTGGGTCCTGGCATGCCGCGCGAGGGACGGCAACACACAAAGCCGGGGGAAGGTTAGGCAGCTGGATACATGACTGACCAAATACAGAAAATGATGCCTTTTATGGCACTGTTTCAGAGCGAGTGTGTTGTTGCTGCTTTTGCACAGCTGCGTGAGGATCAACTTGGTGTGCGGCTGCTCATCACCAAGGCACAGGGGGCCTGCCTGCCTGGTGTTTATTTGCTGCCTCCTTTTCCAGGCCAGAGGCTCAGGTGTTGTTAGGGTTAGGGTTATTGGGGCTGAGTCTTGCCGCTTGCAACTGACTTACTCATCACTGACATTAAGACATCGCATGCAAGAAGTTGTCTGGTTTGTGAGGTCAGAGATTGCAGTTGTATGGTAGAGTCTGAGGGTTGTTGTTGTCTCCGAGGTTCTGGTCCCATCCCGAGGTTCACGCTTGATGTTGGAATATGTGGCCCAACCGAGCGGTCGGGGTTGGGAATACGTCATGTATCCGAGTGTGCTTTGGGTTGTGTGTTTTATTTCTTGACACCCGCTCGCCCCGTCTGACCTCTGCTCGTTTGATCAGGCTCGATATGGGAAGGGATAGGCGGCAAGCGGAGAAGACGGGCGGCAATCAGACTGCTTGCCCGAGCTCGGCATGGAGTGGTTCAGTTGAGGTTGGCTCAGTTTTCTGTCTGTCCACCCACCAGTCTCAGCCACAGGGATGATGCGTCCACAGGGCGATGTTGTGACAATTACGACAACTACGACTGACAGGATTGCAAGCACGCCAGAAACCCAACCTGCTCCGCTGGTCAGATCTCGCCACCTCATCACATCTCTCCCTGCCGTCCTGGCTGTGGGTCCCTTAGTTTCACACTCATCCAAATAAACAAAAACAACAAGCCCGTTGATTCACCCCAATGCGGTACGCCTATGCCTGCCTATCGCCTGCCTAATAAAACTCCGTATCATATCCATACCTGGTCGTCGTCGATGGAACCCGGCCGGCCGTCCGCATCCGTGTGTGTCTCTATCTATCCCCGGACAAGCAAGCAACCCGCAGAAATAGCCAACCCAATGAACTCCTCTCCGCACATGCACGCATGCTGAACCCAAAGAAACAAGATAAACCGATAGAACCCAAACTGCTCAAGCTCAACCCAGCCATGCATCAGCACCGTCCCTCTCCCCAATTGAAGCCAAGCACAGGATTGACCTGCTTGCTGTCAGACCCCTATGACATTCCCAAAAAGATCAACGCCGCCCTTCCCCTTTCCCACCCCAATTAGGAGGAGCCCCTCGTACCACCCAAAATCACTAAACCATCCCCGGCAGAGTACCACCCAAAGAGTAACGGGTGGAGGCGAAGTTCCTCCCCACCAGCCAATTCAGTAGAGAGTGGAGGGTTTAACCCCTCGCCGCGCGCCTCTCCAACAACCCCCCCGTCATCCCCAACGTCACAACCGGCCTCTCAATCTCCATGCTCCTGCTCGGCACCAGCCTCCCCCCCGGCGTGCGCGGGTTCGCCACGTGGACCCGTCCGCGCCGGTGCAGCCTTGCTCGGCCGTCTTGGTGCTGCTCATCATCTTCTTCATCCTCCTCCTCGTCTTCGTAAAAGCCATACGACGGGACAACGCCATTGGCAGGCGTAGCTGGGCCAGCCGTAGGGGGGGTCTCTGAGTGGGGAGGTTGTGTAGGCGGGGCGGAAGTCAGGGGCGACGTCCCCTCGGGTGTGGTCGCCGCGCTGGATGCGCCACTGGCGTGGCCAAACCCGCTGCCCGTGGCATCAACAGGCGACTCAGCAAGGCCCTGCTGGGTTACACCCATCGACGGTGAAGCGGGCTCGGTGTCAGGCCCGATCGTGCCACTGTCACTCCCCCCCTCTTCCTCCTCGGCACCACTATTGATAGGGATGTCCCCGTCGTCTGTGCCCGTGGGGGAGACCATCCCCTCGTACTCGGCCAGACGAGCAAAGTAATCCGCCAGCCCGTCGATGCTGGGGGTGCCGACGATGAGATCGTAGTTTGGTGGTGGGGTCTGCAAAGGGAGTGGGAAGAGAGCGGGGGGCGCCACGTCGTCGTCGAAGGCGGGTGGGTTGTGAGAAGGGTGGCGGAGGAGGTGGATTGGCCGCTCGACGCCGACGGGGGTCATTAATGGGGGTGGTGGGGGGCTGTTTTGTTGCGCGGAGAAGGAGGAGGATAAATGGGCGGCACGGGGCAGGGCGGGGAAGCCCGGCGGCGGTTGAGAGGTGTCGAGGTGCAGGCGGCGGGAGGCGAGGCCGAGGAAGTTTTCCTCGATCACGTTGCGCGAGCCGGCTGGGTGGTGGGGGCTGCCGCCGTCGAGGGGGGGCGCGTCGCGGCAGCCGCAGGAGAGTTGTTGGTGGCTGTGATGGTCGGGGAGGGGCCCGTCGCAGCCGGTGTACTGTGGGAGGGACGTGTTGGCTTGTGTGGCGCGGCAGTTGAGCACTGAGAAGGGGGAGTCGATGCTGATTTCGAAGTGCCGCCGGCGCCGGCCCGTGGGGTCGTCGGCGTCGGTGCGCGAGATGCGCATGACGATCTGGGGGGTGGTCAGCTCCGAGAACTTCAAAACATGCGGGCGTGGTGGCTTACCTTGATCCAGTGAAACACATTCACATTCTTCCAGCTGCAATCCGGATGCAGCCGCAGCGACTTGTCGCGGCTCATCATCTCGCACGTCGGCAGCTGCACGTTCATCTCAATCTCTGTACTCCCCCAAAAACTCTCAAGCCCAAGATCAAGATCTCCTAGAAGATTCTCGCTGGGCTCGGGCAGCGGCGACGCGGCGGACGCGTTCCCGGCGGCCTCGCGCATCCTGCGGTGCCGGGCCGTCCGCCGGGCCTCTTCCCGCTGGTCCGGCTCGAGCTCGCCGCCCGACAGCACGCGGATGTCGCTTGCGCTGAACCGCTTGTCGAGCGGGCGGCCCGCCGACTTCTCGAGCAGCAGCAGCTTGCGGCCGGGGTCCTTGCGCGTGACGTGGCGGTCGTTGGTCCAGTACTCGATGCTCTCGGTGACATACACCCTGAGCTTGTGGACCTGCACTTTCGCCAGGGGCGTGAGCTTGAAGGCGATGGGGATGCGCCCGCCGATGGGGAAGCTCTTGCCCGAGATGATGATGTCGTAGTGCAGCTGGTCCTCCCACTGGCGGCTGATGGAGATGGGCTCGATGGTCTCGAGCGAGAGCTGGTCGGGCAGGCGCACGATGGACACCTCGCGCGAGCCGTGTAGGTTGGGCTTGAAGGCGCCGGCACGCTCGACGGTGGCCTCGAGGTCCCACCGCACCGACCCGTACTGCAGCCGCGCGGTTTCCAGCTGGGTGTGGTCGATGGGCAGCTCAAACGCGTACTCGTACGTGCCCGGATGGAACACCTTGTAGCCCTTGGTCTGGACCTGGACCTGGCTGCTGACGTGCGGGGAGTGGGCGTCGGCGGCGGCGGCGCCGTCGGTCAGGCTCCGCGAGCTAACGGCCTGCAGCGAGAGGCGCTTGTACTCTCGCCCGGCGGTGCTGGGGCCGGCGGTGGCAGCGCGGCCCTTGCCAAGGATGTGTAGCGAGCCGCCGGTAGAGGCGGCGGGGTGTGTCTGGGAGGTCGGGCTGGGGCACTTGTGCGAGTAGGTGCACTGGCTGCCGTATTCCGTGTCCCACATGCCCTGGTGCATGGCGTGGAAGAAGACGAGCGACTGGGCGCGCAGGGTCTGCTCCTCGAACAGGTCCATCTTGTGCGGGGGGATGCCTTCGGGCCACTCGGTGCGGGCCTTGCCGACGAGCTTGAGGGTGACGGCCTTGATCTTGACGTTTTTCGAGACATTGAGCTGCAGCTTGCCGCGGAGGAGGGCGCTCGTGGTCTGGCCGCCGCGGCGCGTGTTGTGGTCGTGGTCGAAGCCCGTCAGAAAGACATTGGGCTCGGCGAGCAGGATGGAGCACGACACGCCACTGCCTGAGGCTACGGGCTTCTGCATCTCGGAGACGGACGAGTTCATCATGGTCTTGGCGGAGCGCATGGCGATGATGCTGTTGCGGTTCGCACTGATGACTCTGTTGGAGGGACGGGGGAAGGGGACGGCGGCGGCTGCTGCACCCAGCATGCTGGGTGGCTCAGTTATGAGCGGTTCGGCGGTGAGACCAGGCTCGGCGCGGAGCAGCTCAGTGGTGGCGACAACTGCGGCCTCGGTGGTGGAGACAATGGCGGCCGCCTCGGCAGGGGCCGTGGCCGGGTCGGACTCGGCAGGCTGCGCAGGCACCGGTTCTAGCCGAGAGAGCCTGCGGGCGAAGCTGGCGAAGCTCGACGGGCGCGAGCGGTCCTTGGGAGGAGGAATTGGTCTCGCAGAGACGGCGGGGGCGGGCTTCGGGGTGATGGAGAGGGCCGCAATGATCTTGTCAAAGACTCTGACGACCTTTTCGCTGCCCGGGGGGAGAGAGCGCAGGGAGCGCAACGACCGCAGGGAGCGGCGCTTCTCCTGCTTCTCGGCGCGTTCCTTGTCGGCGCGCCTCTGCTCCCTGTCTTGCGTCTTCTTATCCCTCGCGTCCTTCTTGTGCGCCCTCTTGCGCTCCTGTCTCTCGAGCCTCTCGCGCTCCCAGAGCTCCTCGGGGGCGGGGGGCGCGTCCGGACGCAGCTCGTGTGGCACGAAGCCCGGGGGGTACGAGACGATGTGGATCGAGTGCGGGCGGCGGCGGCGGGGCTCGATCAGCGGGGCCGGGAAGGGCTCGTCCAGGCGGTCTCGGCACCGGCGAGAGGGGCGGGGGCCGGCGGGGGAGTAGTAGACGTCGCCGTGGGTCGAGGAGAAGTAGGGTTCGGGACGAAGTCGGTCGTGTTCCGGACCTGCGATGGGCATGGCGGCCGCCGGGTTAGAGAAGAGGGCCAAGCGCAGAGGCATTCAGACGGTCGCGAGGTGGGCAGGCCAGGGATGGGCATGGTTATATAAACAGGGGGGACAGAGGACAGCAGAGACAACAGACGAGAGACAGGAATGCAAGAGAGG
Organism: Staphylotrichum tortipilum; assembly: GCA_033296695.1. Classification (NCBI taxonomy): domain Eukaryota; kingdom Fungi; phylum Ascomycota; class Sordariomycetes; order Sordariales; family Chaetomiaceae; genus Staphylotrichum; species Staphylotrichum tortipilum. The sequence continues at coordinate 46,236 of MU855366.1, read as the reverse complement.
ACAAGGAGAGAGAGGGAGGGGCACGAGGGCAGCAGGAGGAGGAGGAGGGGGGACAGTAACACGCAAGTAACAACACACAGCAGCCGGGCATAAAGAAGCTCGAAAAGTCGGACAGGGTCGTCGACTGGACGTCTGCGACGTCGAACAAGCCGAGCCCCGAGGCAGCATCGCTGCTGAAGGCGGAGACGGGCTGGAGGGCGTGGGCAGCGGCGGCTTGATGCTGGCGACTAATGACATGCAATGCGCCGGCCAGGGCTGGGGAGGGGACCCCTCGTCGAGGGTGTGCAGGGAGGTGGTGGTGGTAGTGGGAGGAGAGGTGGTGGTCAGGGAGTGGGCCAGACGAGCGAGGATGTTCCTCCAGATGGTCCAGAAGCTCCAGAAGCTCCGGATGGTCCAAGTGTGCCAACAGCCGCTCCTGATGCAGCAGCAAAGCCATGGCAGACCACGGGCATGGTGGCTGAAAGAGAGCGCACAACACGCCCCCTCGTCGCCTGCGTCACCGGGGATGGGAATGGGTGATGGATGGGGCTGAAGGGGGGGAAGGGATGGAGAGGCAAACAAAGAAGTATGCAGGGCAAAGCAGGGGAGGGGGGTCATTGTGAGGGGAGCGGGTTGGTGTTAAGACGGAAACGGCGAAGGCAGGGCGGGCGGGAGAGGAGGAGACGGAGGCGGAAGACGGATGTGGTTAGGTGAAGCATGTAGCACGTACCGTGGGCGCCTGAATCATATCAGCCCCATTATTATTATTAAGACTCGGGCAGAAAGTCGGGCGGGCAGGATATCCCGTTGGTCTTTGTGTGTGGTGTTTTGGTGCCTGAGTTTGTGCGCCCGTCTGCGGCAGGGAGTGGGTTGTTTGCGTGTGTGGTTTTGGTGGTTTGGTGGTTTGGGTGTGAGTGGCTGGTGTGGTAGTATGGGCAGTGCTGACGTGCGTGTCTGAGTGTCGTGGGCGCGCAAGTTGCAACCCAGGGCGGTGGTCCAGTGGTCCAGTGGCCGAGTCGTCGTCAGAGAGAAGTAGGTGTGTCTCTCTCAAAGCAGGGTCGAGGATGGCGGGTGGTGGTCTAGAACAAGGAAGGTGGAATGCAGTGCGGCGTGTTCCTCGATATACATATCACCAAAGAGCGAGCGGCGGCAACAGCCACAGACAGACACAGGCACAGCCAACTGGACATGGACCTGGGACCTGGGTCTCCCGCGTGGGCCGGTGTTTGAACGAACCAACGGTGCCAATCTGGGGGGAGGCGGCGTCAGAGATCTCGATGCGGCGGCGCAGGCATGCGGGAGTGCGTGTGCGGGTTGCGTGTGCCTGTGTGCGGCGTGTACGAGGAACCGTGGTTGGCGGGCTGGACTTTCTGACTGATGAGATCGATCGCGAAGGGCGGGAACCTGTGAGTTTGGTGCAGCAAACAATGGTGGGGAGCATGGACTCTCCTGTCTGGCAACCAACTCAGTTTCCGATCCAGCCAGGCCTGGCTCCTCGCGACTGATCAGACGGGGCTGCGAGCAGGAAGGAGGCGGCCAGTTGCTGTGCACATGGCATGCGCTCGTGTTCGGGGGCACCCCCATGCTTGCAGCCATCCACGGCATGGGCAGCATGGCAGCATGGACCAGCATGGATGGCAATGCCCCGGGCGTCAGCTAGTGAGGAGGGCGCCAGGACGTCGGGGTGCCATGGTGGCGTCAGAGCGGTGTCGTGCGGCACCGGGGTGATTGGCCCGGCGAGTGCAAAAGGCGCCAAAGGGCTCCGAGGAGGGATGAGGGGGGCGAAGAGTCAGTCAGTGCTGAGGATTGCGGAGGTCGTGTTTGGTGGACCACAGATGGGCATGGAGAGGGCGAGACGACGGGAAGACGGCGGCTAGCCCATTGCGTCGACGGCACTCGAGCACTGGCAACAAGGATCAACAACCTGGGGCCGCGGCAGGCAGGCGGCAGACAAGGAAGAGCAAGGACAAGAACAAGGCTCGGGGTCCTTTCCGTTGCTTGGGGGTGTGGGTTTGCAGTTGTGGTGTGGTGGTGTGGTCATGATGGCATGGAATCAAGGCCCATGAATGGACAGAGAGAGGCAAGAGTTGGAGGGAAGAGAGGGACTGATGGGACCCCACGAAGGGGAAGACCCACGATCTGCAGGCCCAAAAGCGGAGCCCATTCTTGTCTCGCTGGCTTAGCGGTCTCAGTGGCCCCAGTGGTGGGGTTGCATCTTGAAATGGCAGCCAATGGCAGGCCGCGGAAATCAGTGTTGGCCACGAGCTCCACCCGCTGCCCGCTTCACAACTTCGGTCAGCAGCCAGACACCAGCACCAAACAGCACCAAAGAGACGGGAAGGATGACGGTCAGGCGGCAGAAAGCATCGCCTATTTCTGCCGTGGGCGCCAATCAGTACCGCTGACAGTTCAACCATCGCCGCAACCATATGTGCCGCACACCACCCGCCCACCACCAACTTGGGACCTGAGCTGGGCCCAGACCAGCCCAGCCAGTCCTTGGGCAAAACACCAGGCTTGTTTGTTTGTCGCTGGACGAGCCAACTTGTTCAAGTCCAGGGCACGGCGCCAGGAACAGGAACAGGACACGCAGTTTGTCTGTGTGTGGCTCTTTGTGCCTCTGTGCCTGGCATCCCGAGTCTGTACGTACCTATTTCCAGACCTCAATGTCGGCACAAGACGCAGATCAATGCCGCAGGGACCGGCCCGGGCCCGCCACAGTGGATTGTGGAAATGTGAAAGAAAGAAAGCCGCCGGTGGCTGTCTCGAGGACGAGGCATGTCATTCCCCCGTCGTCGGCCATCATTCCATCATGTGCATGCAGCCCGCAAACCGTCGACGGAGCACCCACCACCACCTACTGCCAAGCTGTCGCCAGGACGGCCCCGTCTGCTCGCATGACATCTGTCAGCCGCCTTTGCCCTGCGACATTTCGCGCAGCCGATGCCCATCCGAACCAACCGCGCCGTTGTTCGTTCGTCAGGCCGTGCTGCCAACTCGAACCGACCTCACCTAGCGCACATCCCAATCCCCAAACGTCGGATTATCCAAGTTGATGCAAGGAGTGCGACTCGGCAAGCAGATCGTTTATCTGCAGGGCAGCCATGCGGACCAGCCGATGATGCACCTTGCTCCATTCTTATCCGGCCCATCCCTGGGGTGGGAACGCCGCGCGGGGGGCCATCTGCAGGCTTGTCCAGCCCTGGGCCAGGGCTCTCGGCAAATCCACAAGCGAAAGGAAGCATCCCTCCATCCCTTGACGTCAGAGGCGGGGTCTCCGCTGTTCGCTTGGGGAGAGGAGAGTGAGTGAGGGGGATGGGCCACACTCACCAAGCATCGAGGATCTCCGTCTGGCATCTGAAGAAACGGACACGCCGGGCAGAGAAAGACCGGAGAGGCGCCATGTGAAGGAGGCCTGACGACATTGCCAGCGATACAAAGCCATTCATCCCATCTCGCCGGCATCTCCGAGGATCTCGGCGCGCCATGCCCGATTCTCAGGGCTCCGTCTCTCCCTGTCTCCCTGTCTCCCTCGCTCCCTCAGCTGCCCTGCTGCCATGCTTCAAAGTTCCATGCCGGCAACCTATCGCATCGGGCAATCCACCCTTCATGTTCATGTTCGAGGCTGATGACTGACAACTAAACCATGGTTGGAAGCCGCCCCAATCACGACGGCGGGCCGGCTAATGAGGCCCGATGCCACTGTATCGCCGTCAATGCCATGTGCTAGCCACGGAGTTAAGAGCGTGTCGGCCAGTCTCACCCGTAATGCTGGTAATTTGATTATCCTCGTTTAATATCGACGGCTGATCAAGTCAGCCACGGCCCGCTGGTGTGGGTGAGTCGAAGGACGGTTCCAGCCCGCTGGAACGCCCGAGACTCGTAGTTAGCGTGTCGCCCCCAAATTAACGCGGCGAGTCCATTCAGCCGGCGTCCGTTTCAGAGCCCAAGATTTTAAGACAGTCCAAGTCGGGCCCCGTGCCGGCTCCGGGCTACACCCCAGACACGGCCCGGACCCGGGGCATGTCGTCCTCGTTCCTGAGTGTCCATGTATCCCCACGGCATCGTAAACCACGGCCAACAAGTCCGCCCGAGCCTCCCCTCCCCTTAGAGTTGCCGAAGGAACCACCCGAGATCCACCGCTGAGACCCCGGCACCCACGCCCGGTACTAGCACCGGCATCAGGACTCGGCCCCCGCCCTGTTTCAGCGTCCCCAAACAAGGCTATTCGCTGCCCGCTGCGAAAAAAAAGGTTCGAGGCCGGCCCGCCCGCGGCCAGTCGGCGTCCAACGCGACACGAGAGCCTCCAGTTCCCCAGATCGGGGGACTGCCCTTGATATATCACTGGATGGGCAGATGGAGGCGGATCTCATTCTCCGGACTCCCGCCCATCGCCACCCCGCCCCCGCCCCACTTCATCACAGCTGTATCTAAAATGGCCATGCCTTACCCAGCCCTACGGGGTGTAAAGAGACGGGAAAACGAGTCTGGGTCACCTGTCTGCTTTATCTCATTCCCATTTTAACGTGAGTGTTGAAGTTCTCTCACATCCCAGTGACCAAGTCAACTCACTCGTGCCTCAGTTGCCCCCGAACCCCGACCATGTCCACCAACGCCAGCATCCCCACCCGCCAGCTCGGCCGCGATGGCCCGACCATCCCCATCCAGGGCCTTGGCCTCATGGGCCTGAGCTGTGAGTCTGAGAATCCATACCAATTCCAACTCTCAAACATGACTGACACCATCTCCAGCCTTCTACGGCGCCGTCCCCTCGGACGAGGAGCGCTTCAAGCTGCTCGACCGCGCCCACGAGATCGGCTGCGTGCACTGGGACTCGGCCGCCCTGTACGGCGACAGCGAGGATTTGCTCGGCAAGTGGTTTGAGCGGACCGGCAAGAGGAAGGACGTGAGTTCCAACCTGCCAACCAAACCGACGAAGGGATTCTTGGAGACACTGACGGGTTCTCTGCCGGCCAGATCTTCCTCGCCACCAAGTTTGGCAACTATGTCCGCCCCGACGGCGGCCGCGAGTTCCGCAACGACCCCGAGTTTATCCGGGGCGCCGTCAAGGAGGCCCTGCGCCGCCTCAAGACGGACTACATTGACCTGATGTACTGGTAAGCCGCCAGCTCTCCCCGCGACAAAGGTCAGTACCCAAGAAAGTTGCTGACAGAACCCCCACCAGCCACCGCATCAGCGGCAAGACCCCCGTCGAGGACATCATCGAGACCCTCAAGGAGTTCGTCGAGTACGCACCCCCTTTCCCCTTCTCCCCCCTCCCCCCTTAATTAACCTCCCCTTTCCAGGTCCGGCCAAATCCGCAACATCGGCCTCTCCGAATGCGGCGCCGACACCCTCCGTCGGGCCTCCACCGTCCACCCAATCGCCGCCTACCAGATCGAGTACAGCCCCTTCTCCATGGACATCGAGCGCGCACCCCTCTCCCTCGCCAAAACCTGCCGCGACCTGGGCATCGCCATCGTCGCCTACTGCCCGCTCGGCCGCGGCATGCTGACGGGGCAGTACACCTCCCCGGCCGATTTCGCCGAGGGGGATTTCCGGAGGGCAGTCCCTCGGTTTTCCGAGGAGAATTTCCCCAGGAATATGAAGCTTGTTGAGGAAATCAAGAAGATTGCCGAGAGGAAGGGGTGCACGCCCGGCCAGCTGACACTGGCGTGGATGATGAAGCAGGAGGGGGTATTTCCGATCCCTGGGACGAAGAGGATTGGGTTTTTGGAGGAGAATTTCGCGGCTGGGGGGGTGTATGTGGGGTTGACGGATGAGGAGGAGAAGGAGATTCGGGCGGCTGTCGAGAGGGCCGAGGTGCATGGGACGAGGTACCCGGAGGCGATGATGGGGGGGTTGGTAAAGGATACGCCGCCGAGGGTGTAAGAGGTAGAAAGAAAGGGGGGGATAATGGTGACAGTTGATTGTTCATGTTTGGAGATCTGTAAGGGAAGACTTTATGGAGGCAGTGAGATGCATGCTCGGGGGGATCGGGGGGTGGCTCGGGGGACCGCTCCTCAGGGGTAGGATGCTTGACGATTATTCTCTTCCTCCATCACCCTCCCCTGTCGGCATCAGAAGCCACCCACTCTGGCCATACTGACGACAGGCATCTGCCTGCTCCGGACTTAGCGACGCCTGCTGTCTGCCTCCGCGGCGGCAACGTTAAGTCCGGTGAGCAGTTCCTTGCCAATATCTGAGCTGATGTGGGTCGGAATGGATCACCGTTGGGGGGGTGAAAAAACAACATGGCAAAACAACGCCGATAAAACAAAAGAAGGGGATTCGCCGATTCAATCATTCGAGTACATTAATTCTCCTCCACTGCTAACTTCCCCCGATGCGAAGTAGGCCACAAATTGTTAACGGGTACAAAGCCAACCCCCAGCCGTCCCGATTATTAATTTCGTCGGTTCCCGACCTGATCAGTAAACCACATGGCCGAGGCCGTCTCGAGCCCAACCCTGACGACCAAGAACGCCTCATGCATTTCCCCTGCAAGTTGCTGAGTAAAAATCGCAACCTTAATCCGACTCTGGAGCATCAATGATCACCAAGCATGGCCGGGACGGACGAGGATTGTCAACAACAGCCCGTGCCAGGCAGAGACGAGCGCGTGGAGGGCGGTTGCTTTGCAATCAACGTCGGTTGGGGGTCTTGACTATCCGGCCGCAAACAGACACGAGCACTACCAAAAGAAACACGACAACGGGATGAGCCCCGACGAGGTTAAATACGGGACGGCGGGCACCCTGCCATGGCCGGTCCCTGAGACACCATCATCTCATCACACTCAAAGACAGATAATCACAACCATCTTGATTAGACTCCGAATATCACCAACTCGACTTGCCTCCCTGATTTCAACCACCGCCTACCGCATCTCAACCACCACCTGCCAGCTCTCAACTCATCCAACAACCAACTCTCCTCTCAACACACCAACAACACATCTCGAGCAATGGCCTCGTTCCCTGCCACCTTCAAGCAAGCCGTCTTCACCACCGCCGGCGGCCCCCTCACCATCCAGGAAGCCCCGTTGGTGCCGCCCGGCCCCAACGAGGTGCTCGTCAAGGTCGAGGCGTGCGGCGTGTGCCACTCGGACTTGGGGGTTCAGCACAATGCGTTTGGCGTTGGTTTGTGAGTGCATCCCGCCCCTGGTGTGTTGAGTTTGGTATGAACGGTTGCTGACTGGACGGGTCACAGTCCCATGACGCCCGGCCACGAGGTCATCGGCCGTGTTGCTGCTGTCGGCACGGGGGCCGAGAAGTGGAAGGTTGGGGACCGGATCGGTGCTGGGTGGCATGGCGGGTATGATGGTGAGTCTGCGGAACTGATCATTTCTCGAGAGGGGATATCGGGGGCTGACAGGGTAAAAATAGGAACCTGCGGCGCGTGCAAGAAGGGCCTCTTCCAGATGTGCGACAACCAGCCCATCACGGGCGTGACGCGGAACGGCGGATGTGAGTATCTCCCTTAGCCAGCCCACCCACCCCTTCTCAGAACAACTTACTAACCCGCCCCCAGACGCCGAGTACGTCCTCGTCCGCTCCGAAGCCGGCGTGCGCGTCCCCGACGAAGTCGACGCCGCAAAGTACGCGCCCCTCCTCTGCGCGGGCGTGACCGTCTTCAATGCGATGCGCCAGATGAACGTCCCCCCGGGCTCGACCGTTGCTGTCCAGGGGCTCGGCGGGCTGGGCCACCTGGGCGTGCAGTACGCGGCCAAGTTCGGGTACCGCGTGGTCGCGCTGTCGCGCGGCGCCGACAAGGAGGCGTTTGCGCGGCAGCTCGGGGCGCATGAGTATGTGGACACAACCAAGGGCGATGCCGGGGTTGCGCTCAAGGCGCTGGGCGGGGCGGATTTGATCGTGGTGACCAGCCCCGATGTGAAGGGCATTCCGGAGCTGCTGAATGGGCTCGCGCCGGTGGGGAAGTTGTTGGTTCTGTCTGGTGAGTGATGGTGTTGGGGGTGGGTTGGGTGAGGAAAGGTCGCTAACATGACCACGCAGTGCCGTCTGAGCCTGTGCCTATCAACATCGTCACTCTGGTAAGTTACTAAAACAGACTTCGTCCTGGTTGGGATATCACTGACAGATTCAACCCAGCTCCTCAAGGGCCTGTCGGTTCACTCGTGGCCCGTCGGACACGCTGTCGACATGGAGGAGACAATTCAATTCTCGGAGCTGCAGGGCGTCGACTGCATGATCGAAAAGTTCCCGCTGGAAAAGGCAAACGAGGCATATGGTGAGTATTATTCTCTGGACATTTCTCTGTCCGTAGGTGGGCTTTGCTGACACCCCGTCCTTCTTCTAGACGCCATGCTCAAGGGCAGTGTCCGCTTCAGGGCCGTCCTCACCTTCGAGTAGATTGTGACGGGAGAAGTTTAGGGGCGGCTGGAGAGTAAGTGGCTGAGGCGAGGGCAGTCTGAAGAGTGTCGAGTCTTTAGTCAGCGTAGTTTATTGAACGTCCAATTTGCTGTTTACATTGATGCCGGTGGCTCTTTCTCGTGGGAAGCATTGATAGGGACACGTGTAAACTCAAGTTTACTAAGGTCATCTCGAGGATGCTGAAAGATGGATTGTGACATTGGTGTAGACATTTCGCTTCTTTGCATTGCTGCTTAGTTACCAGTTACCTCGTTTGATCAACACACACCTCCAGGGCTTGAAGGTGTTTGCCAACTTGAATGAAGTTCCAGTCTAACTATTTCCCTTGATGCAGCCCTCACCACCTCCATTCTTAGTACTCATACACTAACGACTTGCAGTCCTCGCCTCACATCGATCGACAGAGTCGAATAAAGTTCTGGCCCCCTGTCCAGGTCAACCCAAGCGTATTATCAGAGTCGATGTTAAGCAGCAGCATGGTGTTTTCAAACGACTCGATCGCAAGACACACAGTCGACAAGATGGAGGGCATTGAGAATGTGAGTGGGACTTCGGCAGGCGATAGTTAGATAATAGTGCATGCATGAACCGAGTGGGCTCTGCCGCGAATGGTGACACGAGCTTCGCGGTGCCAAGACCGACAACCTGGCGATCTGGCATTGCCCCGATCTGTGGGGGTTCTGGTTCCGTCTTTTCTTCCTTGTACAGCCCCGATTTTCTGTTGACTGAACGAAGAAATCTGCTCTATAGAGCCTCCGTTTTGACGAGACAGCCAAACCCGAAACAACAGTCTCATGGAGAGGATCCCGAGATCCCGCTCGTCCCTCGGTGCAACAGAAAAACAGAATACGAGATGAGCATCTGCCCAGGGCGAGTTGAGGTCTTGGCGTCATCCGAACCCCGGGATAAATTTAGGTTGGGCGTGTTTGTGGGCTTCTCCCCAAGAGGAAGGGGGGAAAGTCGGGGGATTTTCGAAATGCAGATCAGCACTGGCCCCATGAAACGACGCTCGACACGACAACTGCAGGCCAGCCTGCCGTCTCAAACTCGGGTGAAGCATGCGTGTTTGCTGGCTCCTGGGGAAAAGCAGAAGAAAAAAAACTCGAGGCGAGAAAACAAAAGGAGCAAGCTGGAGCGCAGCTGCTGCACAACCGGATGTTGCAGGCGCCATCCAGGCCAATGAGAGAAAGCTATTCCGCATTAGGCTATTTAGGCGAGACAAGATTCACTGCCCTGCAGCCCTTGCAGGCCGTGGCTGGCCCTGTTTGGTGGTGCTGGCCCTTCTGCCCCCCCCTGTTGCCCTGCCGTTGTCGTTGTCATCCCCCTGCGGCCCTGCTTCGGGCGCTCCCTTCCACTGGACACCGCTGCTCACTCGCATGGAGGAAGTGGAAGTGGGGTGGGGACCACGCGGACCAAGATTGAAAGACCAAGAAGAGCAGAGGGATGGATCCCTGCCCAGCCCAGCGACTCCGCTGCCTGCGCGCGCTCCTTTTTCCCCAGCAACGCAATCCCTTCTCCCCCCAACGACTGAGCCTCTCGTTGTCTGCCGCCGCACACCACACAACAGCCGAGCAACCAGTCCACGGCGCCGGGATCATGGCCAAACAGCCCGGGTCTGCATGACGACGTCGCTCTCTCCCGCCATTCGTTGATCCAATAGTTATCCCACTTTCGTTATTCCCCCACTTTCACTCAGTAATCTTTAGTCTTTGTGATCTTGTCTGTTGTCCTTGACGAATATCCCTTCGCGCCCAGTAGCAGCACCAAGCAGCAGTAACTCAGCAGCGAGAGCGAGAGCACCGCCGCCCGAGGATCACTGTGCGACCTGGCTCGGGGTGTGCCGCTGACGACCAGCCCACCGCCGCCACGCCCCCGACATTTTTACGAGCCGCCTCTGTCGCATCCTCTGCCACGCCCGCAGAACCCTCTTCTCCCTCTGCCGACCTCAAGACGATTGACACCCACGATCCGAACGGCGTCCAACCCACACGAGTCTCACCACCACCGCGAGACCCCACGACAACACATACGCGCGCAATTCTCGCGCCCCGTCACCCGCGACGACCACCCCCCGACCGAACGGACAGACCGGAACGACCGCGTGCGCGGGGGCCTGACGGGCCACCACCCCCTCCGCAAACATGGGCTTCGGGGAGTTCGACAGCATCTGCCGCATGGCGCCGCTGCCGCTATGCTCGTCAATAGGCCCGATAACGTCGATTGCGAGCGGCGTGGGGATAGAGCCGGACTGCTACGCGCGCAACATTGAGCTGGCCAACACCATCATCTTCCAGGGCGCCGCGAGCGCCATGCACATCATCGCTCTCGTCATGACGGTCACCATGGTTTTGCATGTGCGGGGGAAGTTTACGGCAGTTGGTGCGTTATCTCCCTCTCTCGCTCTCCCTGTTTCCTCTCGACGGCGGCAGAATGACTGACCTCGTATCCCCGCAGGCCGCAAGGAGATCACTTCCTTCTTCTACCTCTACATGCTCCTCACCTTCCTGTCGCTGTGCATCGACGCCGGCGTCATCCCCCCCGGGTCCGCCCCCTACCCCTACTTTGTCGCCGTGCAGGCCGGCCTAGCCAACGCCATGGTGACTTGCCTGATGATCAACGGCTTCGTGGGCTTCCAGCTGTACGAGGACGGCACGCCGCTCTCGCTCTGGATGATGCGCCTGTGCTCCGCCGCCGCCTTCGTCATCTCGTTCCTGGTCTCGCTCGCCACCTTCAAGTCGTGGGCCGGCCTCGGCCCCACCACCACGGTCGGCCTATTCGTCGTGCTGTACCTGCTCAACGCCGTCCAGCTGCTCGTCTACGTCGTGCTCCAGATTCTGCTGGTCACGCGCACCCTGCACGACCGCTGGCCGCTGGGCGACATCGCCTTTGGCATGTTTTTTCTGGTGGTTGGCCAGGTCATCCTGTACGCCGCCAGCGCGCCCATCTGCAACGCCGTCAGCCATTACCTCGACGGCCTCTTCTTTGCGACGACGTGCAACCTCCTGGCCGTCATGATGGTGTACAAGTACTGGGACTCGATCACTAAGGAGGATCTGGAGTTCTCGGTCGGCACCCGCATGAACAACTGGGAGGTCAAGGACCTGCTGCCCGAGGAGGACCGCCGCGCAACGGTCTACCACGACGACCCCTACGCCCCCCCGGGGGCGTACGACAACTCGTACTCGCCCGGGTCGAACAGGCACTCGAGGTACTAGGCCGTCGCTTGAGTGTTTGCGTCTTGGATTCGGGTCGGGGTTTTGCGTCGGGTGGGGGCGGCCATGACCGCGGCAGTGAGAAGACGCACCACCAAGGAAACGAAAAAGATGGTTGGTTGGGAGGTGGGGACGGTTGGGGGCTGAAGCAAAGCTGTGCCGCAGCCCGCCTGTTCCGGGAGGAATGCGACGCAGTGCAATGACACTTTCTATTTTGTTTCATCGGCATCAGCGTGTTGGGGTGCTTTTGCTTCCTGGCGTTGGTTTTGGGTTGTTTGGACGGGCGGTTGGGAGACGGGATGAAGAATTGAGGGGGCGGAATGAAGAGCGGCTCGGTCCTTGGGGGGTGATGGATGGATGAGTTCCATTGGAATTTGGACGGGAGCGGGAGCATGCGTGCGCGATGGAGGTTGGAAAGGAGAGGGGAGGGGATTCGAACATGACGTTTTGGTAATACTGGTTTGCACAGCATTTCCTTCCCTTTTCTCCATGGCTCAGACGGACATCATCTATGCTAGTTAATACATCTTAATATCCCTATCCTCCCTCCCCTCTCGGGTTCGTCCACCCGACTGACGGCGGCGGGCTGGGGGCGCAGCGGGTGTGGGATTCGAGACGACAACGCCGCAGCGGCTCCCGGCGCTTAATCATGTTGTTCTATTCTCTCCTGTGCGTCTCTTCGCCGCTCTCTGCCTGGGCCAAGTTCCAAGTTTACAGGCGGGAGCGAGTTGGCTGTGCTGTGTTCCAGGATGTGACATGTGCCCCCTATTTCTATTGGAGTCCCACTTCTTAAGATTGTTGGTGGCATCGAAACCAAGAAGAATTCAAAAACCCGCCCGATCCCTTTATCGCGGGCAAGGGCTGGATTTCCCCCCCCAAGATAATGGGACATATCTTGCCAAACCCTTGCACATCCCGGCCTAGGGTTTGCCTGCTTTCGATTTTCGAGGGGGACCGAGCAGTCGAGTTGGCTTGGGGCTGGTGGGCTGTCTTGGGCAAATAGTCCGATTCCGACAATCCGCCGGTCTCTGACCCTCTCATGCCCAGGTGCTAGGTGCTGCTGGGCCACTTATCAGCTCACGTCCTCGCCTTGGGGGTGGGAAGGGGTTGGGTGGACGGGGGGGCTTGCTTGCTTCCCTTTGACTGGCCTGGACACGATTACATTTTCGACACACAACACACCTTCGGTCCTCTCTCCTCACACCAACTAGGGGGGAGCTGAGCCAGAGCTGGGACGGCAATCAGCAGCCAGCAGCGCAACCTAGTGGCGCCCCTTTTCTCCAGGTCGCCCAGCCCAAGCCCAAGCCCAAAAGCCCAGCCCTCGCTTCCCTGCGCGCTCCGTGTGAGGTAATAAAAACCTAGCACCTACTAAACCTAACCGACACGCTCTCACCAACCTTCCCTGCATTCCCGCCATTGGCGACGCGTCACCCTACCCGACGGGACCTACCTTCGCCGGGCAGCGTCGGAGAAAGCAGGTTTCAGCCCGACATCCAGCCCGGACCATTGGAAACGAGCGGGCGAATGAATCGGGACAAAGTCGACATCCCCGCGGGCTAGGAGGGATTGAGGCCATCTGAGGTGAGCAGCAGCATCAGCAGCACTCTTCCGTTTTCTTCATTCTACCTGCAGCCCGGCCTTTTTGATGAAGGGGCCATAAGCGGGCTAATAAGACCCGACCATCTAGCCAGCAGCAGAGCACGCGATCATCCAGCCGTAGGGCCGTCGGTCGGACTTGGTGGTGGGCAGCTATTACGCTCCTCGGCAGCGGTCTGCGGATAGCCAGGGACCCTATCCAAGCGGGCATCACGACAAGGCACCACGTGTGCTTCTCTGGGGGGGAGGGGCTTGGGGCGCTTCCGAGCGTGCCGCTACCCGGGGTACACGCGCGCAACGTGAGAATCATTCCATTGCATTCCCCGATCTTCACCTAACTATCTTCAATCTCAAACTCAATCCCAATCTGAGCAATTGCCTGTCGCAAAACAGATCCAGACTCTCTAACTGAGTGCATTTCCCAATAGGGCGGGCATTTTCTAGCTCGGGTCGAATCTCGATTTTGACGGGTCGCGGATTCATCAATTGAATTACGATCGATCGATCGCGTGGTAAGTTTTTCTTTCTTCTTTTTGCACCGACTGGTTGCAGCGGGACGCGCCTCCGTTCGCTCCTGCTGCTGCCTCTGCTGGCAGCTGTGAAAATCTCACACCTTCCACCTCCCAGTTTCGCGGCGCACAGCAGTACCAACCTGAAGGATTTCTAATTCTGTCAGTGTGGCGCGCGACACTCAACATCCTTCACACCACCCAACTCCTGCAGGTAAATTATCCCGGTCGCTACCATCCGAGGGCGCGCTACTATTGCTCTCGCCACCAAGGTCTGCCCGGATTTTCGGGGGAGGGAAAGACGACAGATAGCGAGGTAAAGCGAACGGGCAAACAGACGCACGGGCTGACTGACATGTGAATCCAGATCATCAACCGCCTGGCGACCTGCAAAGTTTCATCTCCAGGGTTTCCTTGTTTCGGCCGATTGACTGGAGCCTGCCACCGGCAGAGTTAGCTCTAGCACTGCTCGGCGCGTCAGGATCCGGCCCAATCCTATGTCGACCAGACCAGCATCGAGGGCGACAATTTCATTGCGATAGCATACCGGGAGATACCCCGGGCACACGTCATCTCGTTCTCATTTCCGCCCGCATCACACAAGCACAAACAAACACCTCAACCGCCGAGCAAGGCTCATATTCCCATCCACACCGCCCACAGACATCTATCTACCATTGACCGAGGCACGGTCGGCAGGAGGTGGTCACACAGACACCGCACCATGGCACCACTCGCTTCACCTGCGCCCACGATGGCGGTGACGACGGCGCCACACGAGGGAGCGACCGCGACGCAATCAACACTGTCGCCGACATCAGCGACGACCGCCACATCAACAACCGACACAACAACGGCAACCCCGCCACCCCCAACCGACCACGACGACGGCCGCTCCCCCTGGGACGAGATCGAGCGCAACTACTACGCCTCGATGCACGCCGTGCGCGCCCAGCAGGATGCCAAGGCTGAGGCCGACTACCGCGCCACCGCCGCCGGCGAGCGCCGCCGCCTCGTCGAGAATTACGACGAGCAGGCTGCGCTACTCGCCCGTCTCGAGGCCCTGCGCGGCGAGTACGACAAGAGGCGCGCAGCGCTCGCCGGGCTGCAGGCGGAGTTTGAGGCCGGGCGGGAGAGGCTGAGGGCGGAGAGGGAGCGGGAGGATGGTGAGAGGAAGAGGTGGTTTGGGATGTATCGGAGGGGCGGGCTGGTGTATCGCGGGGGCGAGGAGGAGAAGCAAGAGAAGGTGAGCGCTCAGCCGGTGGTGAATGGACGGGAGGAAACGCGGGTTGAGACAACTGCTGGTGGTGGTACGGACGAGTCTGCCATCAGCGAGGTTGCCACGACACATCCGACGAAGGGCTGGGACGAGACGGCCACCGCCACGCTGGCGAATGGACACCAACAGCCGGAACCCGCGGTTGCAGAGGTCGAGATGCGAGATGCGGAGCCCCTCGCCAACGAGCATCAGGAGCGTCCGGCCGAGCAGGAACAGCGGGTTGAGATCGAGCCTGCAGCGACCACAGCACTCGAGAAGCCCGTCGACAACCACGAGCAGCCTGCGACGGAAGTGGCGGACAAGGACATGCCTGATGCTGTGGAGCCCACTGACAAGCAGCAGGGGCTGCCTCAACCAGCGCAAGAGGCCACCATAGCAGAGACCGACTCTTCCGTCGATGGCGAGAAACAAGCCGAGGCGCCATCTCTGGACCACACCAGCCAGGCTCAAGTTCCTTCCGATGGAGACAAGATGGACGGTGTTGAGAGCACGGGGAGCACCGGGGGCAGCCAGAGCGCCAAGGTATCCTCGGATGCGAACAAGTCAGCTGCCGTCGAGCGAGAGACTGCCGAGGCTGCCAAAGTTCCTTCGGATGCAGACAAGATGGACGTCGAGGTTGTTGAGAACACCGAGACCGCTAAAGTGCCTGCGAGTGGAGGCAAGATGGACGTTGAGATCGTTGAGAGCACAGAAAGCGACAAGGCCGCCAACGGCCCCGAGCTGCCGACGACCACAAGCGAGCCCAGCGCTCCGTCACCCAAGCCTGACGACAAGCCGGGCAGCGTCTCACAACCCGTGGCCATCCAGGAAGCCGAGAAAGTTGATGAAGCAAAGCCCATCCAAAAAGACGCGAAGGAGCAGGCCAAATCACCCAACCTCGACAAGCCCAAGGTCACCGACGACGACGTCGAGACAGAGACTGCCAAGCTGCCTGAACCGCCTACTACTCCTGCAGATGCACCGCCCGCGGCCGCGCATTTCCCCTCCTCGTCCTCCGAGCTCAGCTCGCGCCACACAACCCCCGACGTGGACACCCCCGTGTCGCTTGGACGGGAGGAAACCACCTCCAGGGTCATCGAGGTGTTGGGCGAATCGGGGGAGCTCATCGGACGCCTACAACCCCCCGAGCCCGGCAACACCCTTGCCGACCGCATCACCCAACGGCCGTTGAAGCGGCAGGTCCGGATCCGGTCCGGCCGAAAGTTTACTGCCGAGGATCTCGCGTCGGTCGCGCCCCCGCAGCCGGGCGACTACAGGGTGTTCAAGTTCCTCAGCTTCTACGTCCAGGCCACGGGCGAGCCGCAGGAGAAGCCCTGCCTAGACTGCTCTATCAACCACGGCCTGTACCAGGGCTGCGTTATGATCCCCGACGACCCAGACTTCCCCCACTGCGGCAACTGCGAATGGAACAAGCGGCGGTGCCACATCGCCCCGCCGGAGCGGCCGTCCAGCTCCCGCCAGAGCCTCGCGTCCAAGTCGTCCACCACGGCGCGCGGCGCGTTCACGTCGGTCAACGGCGGCCAGTTTGGGAGCCAGGAGGAGAGGGGGCAGCAGGCCAGGGCTGCTGCGGCGGGCGAGGATGACTCGGGAGACGAGAGTGAGGACCTGTACATGGGGCGGCCGCATAAGTCGCTCCCGGGTCGGGCTCCGCGAAAGTCGCTCCCTGCTGGGCCGCCGTCGGCTCTGCTGAGGGGAAACCAAGTGCCGCGCAAGTCGGCGCCGGGTCGGGCGCCGTCACCACCGCCACCGGGGACCAGGCAGGGGCCGCGAAAGTCGCTCCCGGGGGCGCGCAAGCCACCGCCGCCACCGTCGACTCCGTCGGCCGGACCGTCCTTCCAGGCGGACGCGGCCGGGCTGCTGCCCGAGATCACCAAGAAGGACCTCTGCCTCCGCGACGACGGGGTTGTCTTCACGGACCCGCCGTTGATGCGGGGCGTGCCGGTGGCCAAGATCTCGCGCGACGACCCGTACTGGGAGGCGGACTGGAAGCCGATCGAGGAGCTGGTGGAGCCGGTGCGGCGCAAGCACCAGGAGCGGTACGAGCAGCTCGAGGAGTCCGGGTCGACGTACCGTGACAAGCACCTGGCCAAGCGCGACGCCAAGCGGGGGCGCACGATCCTCAAGTTCCTCGAGGAGGGCGAGCTGCACCCGTACCAGCTCGTCGGCAAGCAGTGGATCAACTACCGGCTGACTAACTACGACACACTGTTCAGGCTGGCGCAGCTGCTGCTCGAGGAGCTGCCGCGCATGGGGCTCGACGTGACGCCGTCGCAGTGGCTGCGCCAGCGGCTGCACGAGGTGTACCTGGAGAAGGGCGACAAGTTTGACGTGGCGAGCTGGGTCGGCAAGGCGTACCACGACCGCAAGCTGGAGCAGCTGCGCGAGAAGAACGGGCTGCCGCGGGTTGGACGGCCGCCCGCGCATGCCACGGGTGGCCCGGGGAGCGGCAGCGCGAAAAGGGGGTTGTTCGTGAGCGCGCCCGGGTCGGCGCAGGCGTCGCGCAAGCGCAAGGGGCCGCATGAGACGCCCGAGTCGACGCCGAGTAAGAGCAAGGCGGGCGGCGCAGGGGCCGCCAACAGCAGGCCGTCGTCGGCGGCGGGCGTGGGTGCGGCGTCCGCGGAAGCGGGGGCCTCGCAACGCCCCAAGAAGATCAAGATCATTACCAGCCAGTCCTCGGGAGGCGACGGCGCGACCAAGAACCCCAAGATCATCCTCAACAGCCCGTATCCGGCCTTCGCCACGCGGGCCACCGCAGCTGCAGCCTCGGACCCTCCCACGTCCCCCTCAGCCGCCTCTTCCTCGACGCTGGCCTCAGCCCTCGACTACGACGGCTACACCTCCTCGGATTCCATCTCCTCTGACCAGTTGCACGCCAACGACTGGCGGCTGCACCAGGTGCGCACGCGGACGTTCGCGACCAACCCCCACGTGACGCAGTACTGGCACTGGGTGACGGAGAACCCGCGGGACGACAAGGTCATCGAGCACCAGGTGCTCGAGTCGGTGCGGCCGACCAAGTGGTCCGTGTTCAAGAAGCCGTACAACTTCCACCTGAAGCTGAGGGACGTGCAGGAGGTGTCGTTTGCGCGGGGCACGACGAGGGTGATTGTGACGCACAAGAAGGGGAAGGACGGGAAGGATATGCAGGCTCGGGGGGATGTCATGGCGCAGTTTAAGAGGGAGAGGACGAAGAGGCGGTTTTTGACGTTTTTGAGAAAGGAGAAGGGGGTGAAGGTTGTAGAGGTTTCGAGGTGAGTTGTTCTATCAGCCCCGTGGTGGTTCTTCATGGAACATCATATTGTATCCCCTTCATAGAGTATGTTGTTCAGATGCTGACTACCAACCTAAAACAGAGACGTCATGGAGGAGAGATGGAACTCATATGACCCTGAGACACTCCCCGGCCCGGATTCGGACTAGGCGTCCAACGACTCGGATGGGGATTACCGCGGGGAGAAATAAGTTCCGGTTTTGGGGGGTTGTTAATGGTCGGTCGGCATGTGTCGGTCAGTCGGTCGGCCGAGAGTTCGGTCGAGAGTTCGGTCGTGGTTCAGGGGCAAAACGTGGAGGAGCACGCACGAGTGCAAGGGAGGATGGTAGTTGGGTTTGAGACTGAACCATTTTCTTTGTCTTTCTTTCTCTCTTTCCCTTCTGCCTTGCTCTTTTTTCCCTCTCCTTTTCTTTCCGTCTTGTTTTCCCTTTCTCCCAGGTCATTGATACCTGATGGCGTTTACGTGGTGGCAGGGACCTGGCGCTCAGTATGGCCAGGTCCGAAGCTGCTTAATTGCTCTGCTTTGCTTTGTTTTCGGGGAGGGAGGTTCACCCGGCAAGGAGGTCCACGCGGAGAGAGAAGAGAGGAGAGGGGAGAGAGGTGTAGTCTGGACGAGAGGGGGATGAATGGCTGTGGATGGATGGATGAATGGATGGACAGAGGGACGGACCCGGGGGAAGTGTCGATTAATGTACAAGAAGTCGGACTGGGCAACCAACCGCCGCTTTTATCAGCCAGGTTTTTACAAAATAGCTACCATCTCGGACCAGCCAGGAGGGGAGGGTGGTGTTGGTGAGTGTGTGCGAGGAGAGGGGCATTATGTTGTTCTGTCTCGCGCTGAGCTCAGATGGTGCTTCTTCGGGGGGCACACCCGCCAAAACTTCAGTGAGCCCCCGCTGTATTTTGAGGGGCTTCCAGTGGCATCCAATGCGGGGGGGCACGTCTTGGCGGCTGGAGCACTGGCAAGGCGGTGTGGGGCCACCCTGGCAGAATCTCGGAAGATGCCGCCAAAATTTCCAGGCGCCAGAGCCAGCTGCGTGACAGGCGGCTGCCGAACGAGTTCAACTCCAAACCGCCAGACCCGGGAGCTCGCGATCTCTCTCGACAACCCCCCCGCCGCTTCACCGCCAGACGACAGCCAGCGCCTGCTGTCGCCCACCGCCGAGATGCTTTACGAGACGATTGGCATTGTGCGTAGTCCCAGGGATTGGTTGGACTGGCTGTGGTGGAGTAGGAGCGACTGACGAGCGTTGGGATGGATTGCAGGTCCGCACGGGCAGCCTCAACGAGGTGAAGGAGTGAGCTGCCCCGATTCCTTCCCCGTCTCAACGTCCAGCCCGATTACCTTGCCTCCGTTTCTCCCTGTCGTCTACCACCCCGCCCTCCCCGTT
This sequence comes from Staphylotrichum tortipilum, assembly GCA_033296695.1. Classification (NCBI taxonomy): domain Eukaryota; kingdom Fungi; phylum Ascomycota; class Sordariomycetes; order Sordariales; family Chaetomiaceae; genus Staphylotrichum; species Staphylotrichum tortipilum. The sequence continues at coordinate 26,606 of MU855366.1, read as the reverse complement.
CTCCCTCCTAAACCCCGCCCTCGGCCGGCCCATCTTCGGACCACGACGACGACGACGACAACAACAACTAACCTTTCCCCTCACCTCAGAATCGTCCTCACAGCCGGCCAAATGATCCTCCGACAAGGCGGCGTGGTCCGCGACGTGGCCAACTGGGGCATCTTCTACCTGCCGCGACCCATCTCGCTCAACCAGCGCCGCCACACGAAAGGCCACTACTTCGTCCTGCGCTACGACGCCGCCGTCTCGACCCACCGCGAGGTGACCAAGACGATGCGCGTCGACCCGCGCGTCATCCGCGCCGGCGGCGTCAAGCTTGGGGATGGGAAGCTCGAGACCCTGAGCAAGTTTGGCAAGGTCAAGTGGGCTGAGATGGAGTGAGGGCGGGGCGCTTGATGTGGTGGATTGGTGGGAAGGGGATGGACTGGAAGGGAATGGGCTACAGAGCCGGGACGGGGATACGAGTCTGATCGGAAAGGAAGGGTTGATACACGAGGTCAGGGTAAGGGAAGTTGTCGTCCCCTCTGGAGGGCAGGCAGACTATCGGCGGATGGCCGCCCGCCGAGGACGAGACAAACGCAATACGGTAGCGAGGGACGGGCCAGCCAGCGGCCAGCTCAGCAGCACGCCCGGCGCTGGGCACGGCACGGAAGGAAGAGGACCTGTACGATACGTGCTTGCATGTATGATGTGATATGATGGATAGAGAGACGGGATCTGCCCTGGTTAGGCCAGGTCAAGTCAGTCAGGCATGGAAAAGGAAAACAAGAACATCACCTTCACCCAACACCTACTACGCAAAGAGCAACGAATAGCCAGACAAAGCAACAGCAACTGTGGCCTGCCAACATCCACCCACCGCTATCAGACCTCATCTCCATAGTTACACCGCACCCGCCTCGCAACATGACCCCCACCTCTCTCGGCCCTATTCCCACCGCAAAAGTGGCGACACGCGCCCCGCCGTGGCCGGTCCGACTCTTCTTAGCTGGCCGAGGCGGGAGGAGACACGGCACAGATCCCTCCCTCCCCACGGTACGACACGCGGGTGGCCCGAGTCCATAGACACGAGCACGGAGGGGACGATCGATCTGTCAGTTATTACATACCACTCCGAGCTGAATCTCCGAAAGCAACGTGGTACTGGGGCGAAGGGCAGCCATCCCGCCAATCGGAGGCAGAACCACCAAGCCGGCGTCACATGCCACCTATGGCGGAGGGCACTGAACCAGCAAGTTGGGTGTGGTTGGGTTTTGGGCAGGATTGGGAAATCTCATCGTCTTTTGGTGTCATCAAGCAAGTCTACCGCCGTTCTGTAGTCTCGTGTCCCATGCAAATGCGGCAAATGCATTGTGTACCCGTCCGTCCGTCCGTCCGTCCGTAGTCCATGCCATCCGTGTATGCCTCCGGGCTGAAACCGATCGCTGTGCCGCCTCCAACACATTCGCTCTGTATGTGTATGCGGTGTGTGTCGGTGTGCATGCGTAGTAATCCCCAAACTGACTGGCCCATGCCAACGTCCATCATGGTAGAGCAAAACCCGGGTCTTAACTGAGAATGGGTGTAGCGTAGAGGGCCGCTGTCTCAGTCTCGTAGCCAGTCAACCCCCAAAGTCGTCGGGGCGCTCTCCCGCCTACTCCTCCATCCCCTCAGCCTCCCCCTTCCCCGCCTTCGCGATGCCTTTCTCGCGGCACCACACCACAAACTCGTCAATCAGCGCCGGCCAGGCCTGCTCCTCCGACCAGAACCCCAGCGTCTCATCCTTCATGCTCTTCTCCGCGAAAAGTAGCGTCTGGTTCCATAGATCCCTGCTCGCCGTCCGCGTCCACCTCCCGGGGCCGCGGCCCCCTTCCTCCTCCTCTTCGTCATCTTGCACAGCCCCGGGCTCGGCCACCCAAAACTTGCCCGTCAAAAACTCCTCCCACCGCCCAAACCAATCCACCTCTTCCCCCTTCCACCCCTTGCCCCCCTCCATCCCCACCTTGAACAGCTCCCCCCACCAAGCAAGCGCCATCTCCATCCCCATCTCCCTCTGGCCCATCTCCTTCCCGCCGACAAACGCCGCCTTGTATACCTTCTTGAACGCCTCGCGGTCGGACCGGACGAGCGCGGCCTGCGCGCGGGCGTGCGCGCGGTGCGAGGCCATGTCGGGCAGGACCAGCCCGCCGGACTCGGTGAAGGCCTGTTTCCAGCCGGCGACGAAGCCGGCGCGCGTGATCTGGCCGAACCCGGGGGACTGGACGATGGAGGAGAGGACAAAGTACTCGTGGCTTGCTTCGTCGAGGGAGAGGGCATGGTAGTAGGCGGCGACGCCGTCGAGGGTGAGGGTTGTGGGGGAGGATTCTGCGGGGGAAGGGGGGTTAGCGGGTGCGGGGTAGGGGATGGAGGGGAAACAAGAGGCGGAGGAGAGGGGTGATGGTGATGGCCGTCGGTCGAGCAGCAGAGTCGCGAAAATGGGATGGCCATGATGCGATGCGATGCGATGCGATGGCGGGGGAGGGGAAGCGGGGGAGGGGGGAAGAGGGGCACATGCGACACGTCAGGCAGCATCACCACCACCAAACCACCAAAGTTGGGCGCAACTTACTCGGCTCAAGGGTATCAAACAGGGCCTCCAACTCCTTCTCGACGTAGGCGTTCTGAGAGTCCAGGTTTGCCTGCTTGGCGGGCGCCTTGGCTTTTGTCGAGCGCGTCATGATGCGCCGTTTTGTGCTGGTCGGTTTGGGTGTCGCGTTGGCGGGGTTGGTCGTCGCGTTCGCGGTCGGGTTCGCCTGCGATGCGGGGGGCTTGGAGGGTGTGGTTGTTGTCGCGACCTTGGTTGGGTCTTTTGTGGTTGGCGGTGGTGCTGTGGATTTTGTTGTGGATGAGGAAGCGGAAGTGGTGGTAGTGTTGGCAGAGAATTTGTGGTTTGCGGCTGACTGGTCGTGGTGGTGCTGGCGCTGGTACCAGTGGGTATGTTGGTGTTGTTGGTGCTGGAGGTGCGCCGAAACAAGAGTTGCATCGCTGCCATCGGTCTCTGTCGCGGCCCCCTCGTGCTGCTGAAACTGCTGCTGGCCCTGCTGCTGCTGGTGCTGTTGGTGGGGCGAGTCTGCTGGCTGGCGCCCCGGCCGTTTCTGGAAACAGGAATTGAAGAAACGGCGGACCATCGCTCACGACCCCTCTGCTCCATCCAGCTCTGCGAGCTACCTATTTGAGATTCGAGAGGGCACACGAGGGCTGCGAGTGCGCAGAAAACCCAGAAAAAGAACCGAGATGGGATGAAACTCGAGTTTCGTGAAACGGCGTGCGGGTAAACAAAAAGGCGAGAGCGAGGGCGACAGATTCTCGGAGCACTGCTTGGAGCTTGGCCCTAAGCTAATGCTTGGATGCTGGCAGCTTGATGACGGTGGTAGCGACGATGGTAGCGACGGTCGATGGGACGGATGGAAGAAAAGGCAATGCAATTATTCCCTCCAGCCGAGTGGACGACGGCGGGGATGACGGATGACGCTCTCAAGAGGGCAGCCGGGCAGGCTGGCAGTCTTATTATTATTATTAAGGAGGCAAAAAGAGAAGAAGGAAAAAGCACATGCGGGACGAGGACAGGGACGGGGTTGAGGGGACGAGACGAGGGAGAGTGACCAGGGAGACGAGGGATGATGTCTGGGTTGGCTCTGGCAGGCGTGCTGTGTGTGAGACATGGTGTCGCAATGCCGATCTCATCTTCCATGGGAAGAACACACATCCACAGCTGCCCCCGTCCACCGTCCATCCCACTGTCCCCCCATCCATCCATCCCCCATCCATCCCCCATCCATCCCCCATCCATCCCATGCCATCCCCGTCCCATGCCATCCCCATCCCCATCCGCATCCACTGGGCCATCGATCCATCCAGCCAGCCCGCCAGCCCGCCATCGCGCCCATCCGCCGCCCTGCGCGCAGCCCGGGCACTGTTTCCCCGATCAGGACCAGGCTCTGGGTCCAGGGGGGCGAGGTTTAGGCGGGCGAACACCATTGCGGCCGGCGACACGCCGAACAGCCCGTCCTCTAGGGTCGCCTGCCGCAAGCATCGCGCGCGCGTGGGGGGACGATGAGCCTCGATGGATCGCATGGCATGGCCGCCGCAGCTACCGAGCGGCGGCTGCGGGTAATCCTCACCATGCCAGCATCATGCCTGGCTGGCAAGCAGGTCGTTCTAGACCTATCCAGCGATCCCGACGGCGGCCACCGTCACATCCCTCCCGTCCCAAGCCCATCCATCCCATCCCATCCGATGCCCTATACCCCATCCGATGCCCTATCCCCCATTCCCCCAACAGACAGCGCAGCACAAGCTCGGTGTGTGGCCCTTTTTCGCTGCTGCAAGCGCAAGGATTCGAACGAGACGAGGGGGGAGGAGCCCCATCGGTATCGGGCCGAAAGAAGGGCGCACCCCCCCCCCCTCCCCCATCAACCGGTCTCGCGGTGCGATCGAGCGGAGCCCAGCGGACAGGGCGCTGTTCGCTGGCGGGAATGCGGGACGAAAAAACGAGGCAGTTGGCAGCACACCGCCTGGAGCCCTATCCTATCTCGTGTCTATCAGCCGCTCGGTATGCATGTGTGTGCGTGTGTGTGTTGCGGGAGTTGTCAGTTGGGCGACCATCCTCATGTGTTGGAGGGCCGGGCCAGGTGCAGGCATCGAATCGAACGCGAGCTGCTCAGGCTTCCTTCCATCTACCAGCGGAGGAGCCCCTGCCGAACTGTCACTCATGCCGGACACGGGACGGGCGGGAGCGGAGCGAGAGCCACGAGCTCGATTTGCATATACTGGACGGGCGGCTAGGTGTGGACGAGCTGGCACATGTAAGTTTGTGTTGTTTGTGGCTCTCGAGCTTGTATCGATGCAAGAGACAGATAGTCCTTCAAGACTCAGCCATCAAAATCCCCAACCAACCAACCAACACCCAAACCAACAGGGCCATGTTACCCAGTTAGGCAGCTGGGTCCCAAGGAACCTGCCAAGAAGCACCAAACCCTCTGCAAGTCCCTCTCAGACCCTCTCTCAGACCCTCTTCCAAGACCCTTTCCCAGACCGACCCCTCCCTCGCTCGCCCTCTCGCTCGGGCTCAAAGTGCCCCCAGAAACAGGCCAACCTTGCGATCGAATCGGGTTGCACGGCACCATCCATGAAGGCCATAAAACTGGGCCACGGGCGGGTTATCCGTCGATGGTATGGGATGCATGGGTGTCGCCCACGCAACCAGCGGTAGTCCACCGTAGCAGCAGCAGTGGCAGCGGGGCAGCAGCAGGAATTCGGAATCCTCCGAACGAAACCCCAACCCGCCGAGCCGACAGACAGATGACATGCTGCCTGCTGCTGCGTTGTGTCGTGTGTTGTCGTGTTGTGTCGTCTCGTCTCGGGTCGTCCAGGCAGAGGTCGGCCCTTTTGACGGCGCACCCGGGCATAGTAAAGTACCTTTGCAAACACACACAGGCATGTCGTGGTCTGCTGCGGCTTCACGATCCGGGATCTGGTACCGGGAGAGGACCATCTCTCCATCGATGGAACCCATCATCTCCAGGCGTGGAACGTCATTGGGGGGGAAGCAGCTGCTGTCCGACGGTGGCGTTCTCGGTGCATCTCAGGGCAGCAGAGGGGGTCCTCACGGCAGGGCAAGGCGGGGCTGTTCATTATCAAAGTCAGGGTTGCCCAAAAGACCCTGCAGCAGCAGCAGCAGCTGAGTGAGTGAGCCTCAATTCTGCCTGCCGCTGCGCTGAGTGGCTCAGTTCTGTGGTGTGGCCGATTCCCCTCCGTGCATCCCATCCTCTTTGGCCTCCCTCCCTCCATCCATCCATCCATCAGATTCCACACACCCACCATCTACGGATCCGCCCATCCACCTATCCCTCCCCCCTCCCTCCCATCAAATCTTGTTTGTGTCGGGGATTTATTAGAGCCGCATTGCACCGCATGCAGGCCAACTCCCACGTCACTCAAAGCTTAATAACCACAACCGCCTTCGGGAACAATCTTCGGCTTGGCGGACTGGGCGCGGAGGACAAGACACGGGGATGGTGAGATTCAAGGACCACACCAACAGCCATGTTTGTGTCAAATTTGAGGCCATCTGTCCCAAATAAAACAACAAGCGAAATGCAAAACGCAGAACGAATGCTTTGACCCATGGGTATCGCAACCTCAAGACGAAGCGGCCTGCCATATGCCTACGTTGGCGCAAAAAATGGACAGAGAGAGGGAGAGAGAGCGGAAACAAGACAAACTGTGACTCCAACCATGACCTCGTGGACTCGTCAACCACACCTGCTCCGTACTGCCCTTATGTACCAAACTTCCCTCTCAACAAGAACCCCCCCTCTCCGTGCCCCTCTGAACACAACGCCCCTCCCCACCCCTCCCAATTTCCCCAAACCCCAACGCAGCAACCCCTTCCCCCCCTCAGCAATCAACAAGCAAGCCCCTCACTCCCCCAACGGCATCCCCTCCAGCCCATCCAGCAGCCTCCTCCAATTGTCCGCCAGCATCTCGGCGTACTTGACGCGAGCAG